>AP025068.1:26469626-26485764 GCA_036186865.1 Eustoma russellianum
GGATTTTTACAAATACCAAGTGACTGAGAATGAAGTAAAAACCTTTCTTGGATTCCACCCTACGAAAAACAAAAATGACATGCCTTTGATTTATCGAGTTTTGCTTGCCATAGTTACTTTCTGTGTAAATGGAAATTCGGCAAAACTTCCTAGCAACCTAGACTTCTATATTACCTACCGCATAGCCATGAGAGAGCAAGTAAACTTTGGGGAGGTCTTCTTTGAAAATGTGTTGGAGGCAGTTACCAAGAAATCAAAGGCACTTCCCTACAGTAACCTGATATATAGATTGTTGAGAAAATCTAATTTAGTGTTGGATGACGAATACGAAGAGGCTATTACAAATAAGGATTATTACTCAAATTTTAACATCCAGCAAATTCTTAAGTCAAGAAAGGAGGCGCAACGACGGGGTGGTACTCAAGACCCTGAGGAAGATGAAGCTAAGAATGAGCCGGTACTCCCAACACACCCCACTGAGCCAACCGTTGAACCCCAACCTAACCCTCAAAGTCCTACTTCTAGAATAGACAAAGGCAAGGCTCCTATGGAAGAAGATAGTGGTTCTGAACTTCCATTTGATGCAGAGGCTGAGATCAATGATTTACATCGTTATCTCGATCAATGGGGTGAAGACCTAACAAAAGAGGCTGTTCGTATAGATGATTTGGAGAAAGGCTATACGACACTCCAGGACCGCTTTAAAATGCTAGAAACAAAGGTGGACACTCAAGTCACAACACTACAAACAGAGCTGAATGTGCAAAAGACTAAGTACCAAAAGTTGAAATCAAAGCTCAAAGCCGCTCTCTCCGGATTGTGTTTTTCCTCCGATGAGGAGTAGTTCCCCATTCCCTCGTACTTATGCATAGTTTTGCAAGTTTGAGTTTACCTATGTATCTCAAAACTTGATATTTCCTACTAATTTTTATCCTTCATTTGAGTATTATTATTATTTTTTTTGATGCTTTGAAAAAGGGGGAGAAGAATGCTAGTTGATGGTTTGATATAATTGATGGCTTGATATAGTTTTGGCATGACTTGTTTTGGCTTGGTTTGATATAGCTTTATGCATATCTAAGTTGATAAGTTGGTACTAGTTGATGGTTTGATATTGTTGTTGGCATGATGGTTGGTTGGCAAAATGGTTAAATTAGCATGATTGGGCATTAGCATGTGTATGGCATATTTTGGCATATTTGGTTGGACATGTTGGCATGGTTTGGTTAAGCATGGGTATCCAAATGGCATGTTTTGGTATAGCATGACATGAAGTCTCTTGATATGCTTTACATATTAAAATGATGAAAATACAAAACTTGATGCATAGTTTGAGGGGGAGCATGTTGGGTAGATTGAAGTTTTCTAATATGTTCATATGATAAGGAAGCATGAACTAAGGGGGAGTTGTAAAATATCAAGTTTAGTTGAAAAAGTATCATGTAAAAACATCTTTTGAATTATGGTTTTGAAATCATCAAAAAGGGGGAGATTGTTAAGTTGTAAAACGTTTTGATGATGAAAAGATGTTTTGAATGAGTTAAATTTGTGCTTGATATTTGATGCAAGATGGGCAAAACACTTTATGTCCAAAGATGGTTGAGATTGGAACTCACTGGTTGACATCGATCTCTCAAGCTGGGGACAACGATCGATCGATGTCACTTCAGCCCCTGACATCGATCGATCAATGTCAATCAGAGAGCATCGAACCCTCAACCAAAAGGACATCGATCGATCGATGTTACTTCAGCCTCTGACATCGATCGATCGATCGATGTTGAATAGAGTACTTCGATCTCTAAACCAGGTGACATCGATCGATCGATGTCACTTCAGCCCCTGACATCGATCGATCGATGTCAGGCAGTGTCAAAAACTGCAATCTTCTGAGGACATCGATCTCTCCCTTCCAGGGACTTCGATCAATCGATGTCCTACAGAATTCAAATTTTCTGAACGTTAGAACAAAATCCAAGGCAGATTTTTGAAGTTTTCTCTTTCCAATCTTCTTCAAACTTCTTGTGGACTTTAACCCAACCTATTACATGCTTCCTTGACTATTGTATACATATCTAAGATTCTCTAGGGTGGCTATCCAAGATCAAATCACTCCATAGGGTGGCTAGAGACTATTTGGGCAATATCTTGACATTTTTGAAGATGAAGACTTGGTGGAGAGCCTCAAAAACGTGGTGAACTTCATCTAAATAGAGGAGGCTTGGATGAGACAAATACACACTTTCAACATCATCTAGCTTCATTTTCCATTGTTGTATATTTCTCTCATACTTGTAAATTTGTTTAAAAGCTTGTCTAGCTTTTCTTTGATCTTCATTATTGTATATTGAGAGAAAGAGAGTCAAGCACAAGAGGAACCATAAATATTTGATCTCTTGCTTGTGCTTAGACTTGTGAGAAAGTGTGAACCTTACTATATTTCTTCAACCCACTATAAGAAGTTCTTGAGGGAACTTTTGTTGAAGTTGTGAGGAAGCAAGAAGTTGTTCTTGCTAAGAGTTGTAGTTGCTGTAGTTGCACAAGTGTGTTTTGTGCAAGAAGTTGCTGTTGTTGTGGCTTACACTAAAGTGTTAGTGTAAGTGTTGCTGTGGTTGTTCTTATTGTTCATAATAAGAAGAGTAGTTGTTGAAAATCCACTTTGGAAACAAAGTGGTAGTGGAGTAGAATCATTTACGATTCGAACCACTCTATATCCGGTGTACTCATTCACTACTTCTCATCTTCCATTCTTGCTCTGTTTTTGAATATCTTTTTGAGTTGAGCAAACGAGAAAATTCTGCAAAATAGTCAAACACTCTATTCACCCCCCCTCTAGAGTGTATTTCGAACCTAACAATGTCTGCTCAACGAACTCCGGACCGGTAATGGCTCTCTCACCAACCTCATCCCAATATAGTGGTGACCTACACTTTCGTTCATATAGAGCCTCAAAAGGTGTCATCCAATAGCACTGTGATGACTGTTATTATATGAGAACTCAATTAGCTTCACCATGCCATCCCAGTTTCCCTTCAAATCCAACACACATACTCGTAACATATCCTCGAGCATCTGAGTAGTCCTCTCGGACTGACCATTGGTCTAGGGATGAAACGCAGTACTCAATCTCAGCTCGGTACCTATAGCCTTCTAACAAGCTCTCCAAAATCGAGATGTAAACCTTGGGTCCCGATCTGATACTATACTCACAGGAACACCATGTAAGCTCACCAAACTATCCACATACAAGGTCACCAACTTCTCCAAGGGCATCTCCATCGATATCGAAACAAAGGGTGCAGACTTAGTCAAACGGTCGACGATAACCCAGATACCATCATTGTTATTTCTTGTCCTGGGGAGTTCAACTACGAAATCCATGGTGATATGCTCCCACTTCCACGTGGGAATCTCTAACGGTAGCATTAGACCTCCGGATCGCTGATGTGCCGCCTTAACCTGTTGACACACCAAACAACTCTCTATAAACTCTGCGATGTGTCTCTTCATACCACTCCACTAATAGTTCCTTTTCAACTCATTATACATCTTGGTGGCTCCCGGATGGATAGAGAATCTGGTATTATGGCTTCCACCTCCCTTCTAAGATCCAAATTATCGGGGGCACATAATCTTCCTTGGAACCAAAGACTCCCATCTCCCGACACCTGAAATCCTTCAACCTGACCAATAGTCAAACCTCTGCTTGATATCTTGTAATACCTCATCATCAACCTACGCTTCTTTAATTTTCTTAACCAGTGTAGGTGTAATGGTCAGGGTGGCCAGAACATTTGCCGTGGAGTCAACAATATCCAAATAAAACTCCGCAATCTCTCTCTCTAATGGAGTCTGCCAGGCGTGACTCGATTTCCTACTCAGTGCATCAGCCACTTGATTAGCCTTGCACGGATGATAACTGATCGTGAGATTGTAATCCTTGATCAACTCCAGCCAACGACGGTGTCTCATATTAAGTTCCTCCGGAGTGAACAAGTACTTCAAACTTTAATGGTCCGTAAATACCTGACATTTCTCTCCATAAAGGTAGTGTCGCCAAATCTTCAAAGCAAATACTACTGCGGCCAACTCTAAATCATGGGTCGGATAATCATGTTCATATGGCTTCAACTATCTTGATGCATAAGCTATGACTCTTCTCCCTTGCATCAACACACCGCCCAGACCATTCTTGGAAGCATCATTGTACACCGCAAATTCTCCTTCTCCCGAAGGCTGTGCTAACACGGGTGCTGTCGTCAACCTCTTCTTCAATTCTGTAAAGCTACTCTCACATTCAGGGGTCCACTCAAATTTCGTTTTTTTCTAAGTCAAAAGGCTCAAAGGTACAACAATAATCGAGAAACCTTCCATGAACTTTCTATAATAACTAGCAAACCCTAGAAAACTCCACACCTCAGTCACATTTGTTGGCCTCGTCCACTCGGTAATCACTTCAATGTTCTTGGGGGCCACTAATATACCTTCCTCTGACACCACATGACCCAAGAAGGATATGCTTCGTAGCCATAACTCGCATTTACTAAACTTCACGAAGAGCATCTTCTGTCTTAATATTCTCAAAACGGTCCTCAGATGCATCTCTTGTATCTCTTTATCTGGGGAGTATACCAAGATATCATCGATGAACACCACCACAAATTTATCTAGTTTATCTCTGAACGTGGTATTCATCATATCCATAAATGCTGCTGAGATATTAGTGAGTCCGAAGGGCATAACGAGAAACTTATAGTGTGCATATCATGTTCGAAAGGCTGTCTTCGCAATATCGTCGGCCTTAATCCTTAGTTGATGATATCCTTACTTGAGATCAATCTTTGAGAATATCCTCGCACCCTGAATGAATACAAGAAATTCTCAGTTTACAATAAGGTAATTCAAGTTCTTTTGAAATAAATCGTACCTTTAACTGGTCGAAAAGATCATCAATTCTCAGGAAGGTGATACTTGTTCTTTATAGTAATCTTGTTTAGTTCTTGGTAGTCAATGCACATGCGCATACTACCATCCTTCTTTTTCACAAATAGAATAGGTGCCCCTATGGTGAAGCACTGGGTCGGATGAACTTTCGATCTAACAGCTCATGCAATTGTTCCTTGAGTTCCTTCAACTCGGCGGGGCCATACGATAAGGAGCTTTAGATATGGGTTCCGTCCCTGGTACCAGCTTAATCTCAAACTCTATCTCACGGTTGGGCGGTAAACTGTGTAACTCATCAGGGAAGACGTCTTTGAACTCTCTGACCACTGGTATCTCATCGATAGAAAGTACTCCGACGCTAGGATCCACAGCATAAACCAAAAAACCTTGTCTACCCTTTTGTAGAGTCTTATATGTCTGAGCCGCTGTTAGGTAGATCTCTTGTGGAGCCTTCTTGAGCTTAGGACTTCCTTGGAAAACAAGCTCCTTTCTGGATGGGTCCTTGATAATAACATGTTTCTAACAACAATTGATGTTGGCGTGATAACGAGCCAACCAATCTATGCCAAGAATTATATCAAAGTCGCTCATCTAGACGGGTATAAGAGTAGTGTCAAAAATCTGACCTTCCATCTCTAATTCGCAAGCTGGGTACTGATGATGTGAAACAATTACGTGGACTCTGGCATCTAACACCCGATAAGGAGTCTCTAATCGTTCAGGGCATTTATTAAGATTCTTCACAAATTTCCTAGCGAAGAATGAATGGCTTGTGCCGCTATCAAATAATACGTTCGCTGGGCCTTTGTTTACAAGAATTACACATAAAGTTCACAGAGTCACACAAGTATAACACATGCAAGTATAATCAACAAATAAGAAGAAAGACACAACTGAAATGCATAAATCTTAAATATAACTGTCACTACTTCATTTGAACCCTGCACATATGCATCAGTCATGGAGTGAAATCAGGCATTCGTCCGAGGCTTGTTGGGCGGTGGCGGTCTTGCCTCGAGCTGTGGCACTGACTTCATATTTGGGCAATCTCTAATAACATGGCCCACTTTCCTGCATCTGAAGCAGGCTCCGGTCTTCTTATGACATTCCCCATGATGGGGCTTGTTGCAGTCTTTACACACCAACGTGGCTTGTGAAGGGCGTGCATACTGCTGATCATCCCTCGATGGAAGTGGTGGTCTAACTGGCTGTCCAAAAGAGGGTCTCCAAGCAATCTTCACCCATCTGCATGTACCACTCCCACTGACCTCCTCTCGAGGTCTCTTGCTCCTGTCCTGCGCTGCGACTCTCCTGAAGTCACTCTCAATATTGTTGCATACGTCGAGCATCTCCTCAAACGTCCTCATGCCCGCATTCACAATTGTATACTAGATAAGAGAATCTAGGCCTTCCTAAAACTTGAGCATCTTCAGGCGGTTATCTAACATAACCGAAGGCACAAACTTTCCCAAAGCATGAAATGTATGAGCATGCTCTTTCGCTGTCATCTTCCCCTGCTGTAACCTGCTGAATGACCTCTTCTTCTCCAACACAGTAGTCTCGGGCACGTGATACTTCCTGAAAGCCTCTAAGAACTGAGCCCAGGTGATAGGTGGCTGCATACGAGGAACCATTCCATCCCACCACTCACTGGCCTTACCACTAAGCAGTGGAGTGGCCATATCAACACGAATCTCTTCAGGCACCTGAGTCAGTCTGAAGCATTTCTCCTCCTCTGCTAAGCAATGCTCTGCGTCCTCTAGGTCAGAACTACCTGCAAACATCAGAGCATGTACCTTCTTCATCTCGCCATAATAGAATCGGATCACATGCTATGGTGGTGGCAGAGGAGGTTGAGCCTGTGGTTGCTGATGCTGCAAGGCCACAACTTGGGCTATGACCAGTAGTGCATCGGTCAGGGCCTGGGGAAGCACAACCTGTGGCAGAGCCCCATCGTCAGAGTGATTTCCTCTGCCGTTCCCACCATTCTCCCTTCTTGGCGGCATTTTGCTACTACAAAGAAATTTTCAGTTTTGGTCAAGGGAATTTCAAGAAATATATAAACTTAAGAAATACAAAAGAGTCAAATACAGATAAATAAAACGGAAATAGAACCCAACCATGTCCTAGTCCGATCATCACTTAGTCTAAATCAAACTTATTCTAAGGTCAAACTTAGTCTCAGATCACAACTTAGTCTATTATCAAACTTAGTCTAAGATCGAACTTACATCTTTGATCAGAACTTAAATCTATTGTCATCTCTTACGTCTAAGATAATTTCTTAATTCTATGTTTTCCGCAGTAGATCTAGAGCCTCGGACTTTGATACCACCTGTAACGCTCCATCCCGAACCCTAGGGTCAGAACCGATATAGACGCCTTGTATATCCCTTAGCAAAATACGGCGGACATACCGGTTCTGGCCCTAGGGTTCGTGACGGGGCGCTACACCTGATATGCATAAGGTGATGTTATGTATTGCTATGTTTTGTGTATTGTAAGATCTTGATGCATGTTCTATTGCCTCATCCAAAACATGTTAAGAAGAAGCAAAACAAGTTCATCAAAAGATTGAAGCTATAGGGAAGTTTTTGTAATGAGTTTAAGTTTTATTCATCTTCACCGTACATATGTTTCATTATTTTAATATTTGATCTGAGTGGGGATGAAATAAACTTTTCAATTTAGTCAAAATTATTTGCAAGCATGTAGTGGCTAATGCCCCTTCTCCTAATTTAGATCTTGATTCAAGGGCGAATCCTTCCCAGGGGAGAGGAAAGGATGAGGTCAAAGGAGCACAATTGCATAAAGAAGGTGTGCAGCAGGATGGAGTGGGAGGCAAAACGTCTGTGGTGTTTCGCAAGACCTTATTTTTGGCCAAATTGGCTTGCAAAAGTTGTTTATTTTGTCTTAACGCCTTTTAAATGTTTTTAGAATTTTTTAGATGTTAAAAATGTTTGTTAGAAGATAGAAAATAGACTTTCCAACTGTGTAACGCGCCTAAAGAGTAGAGAACTCATAGGATGATCTCAGCTTGGTTTATTGGTCATATCTCTCTAATCTTGTGTTGTATTAAGATGATTCCAAGTGGTGTGAATAGACGACATCTTCATCTAAAACTCTCAATACAATATCAAAGTCAAAATTGACTTTTAGAAGACTGAGAATATATGTGGATGATCAGATAGCTGATGAAGAGTTTGATTTGAAGTGATAGTCTTGCCTTTTTCTATGTATATTAGGTTTAACTTAGTTTGGCGTATAAATAGAGTCCTAGGCCGTGAATTTTAAACAGAACTAGATAATATTTGATAGCATTTTTGGTCAAGTGATGTTTTGCAAGAGGAATCTTGTGTTTCTTGATCATTGATCTAGGTCTAGAATTCTTAGCAACGTATTAAGCACACGTTGTGGTGAATTCGACTCCAACCAACTCAAGTCACGTCTCAAGGGTGGGTTTTCATTCTTGTACACGTCCAAACTGATATTGAAAGAATCAATGCTCATATCCAAAGAGATTACATACGGTTTCAAGGTTTAGAGCAAGTCTTGAAAATCGACTAAGACAATCTTTAGAGGAAACATTAAAACACGAGTAAGATCGAAACTTTGCCTCCAAACATGCATCAAGCCATTCTGCCAAGATCCTCCCGATTCGGTAGTGGAAAACAAGCAATTTAATTTAGGAATTGAATGTTTTGCCACGCCTTTTAAGGAGACACATCAGACATCCTAAATAAGCCATGGTTTAAATTCTGTCATTTAGACAAGGGGATAAACGGAAACCATTTTTTAAAAAGTAAGGTTAAAATTCTCTTATTTCTGGACAGATCATTACAATTAATTATTGTGGCAAGACGTTTTAAAAACTCAATTTCTTCCATACTCTTATCTTTTCAACTTCGCCAACCCCCCCGCCCCCAGTAGTTCCATAAATGGTGACTATTATTCAGAGTAACGGCATTAGCTTTCTCTCGGATTGAGCATTAGTTGAGAGAAAAACTTGGTTGACGATTCAAGTCATTGTTATAAATAGCACTTTGTCTAAGTTATTGCTCTATGAAAGAGGATCTTTGTTCAATATTGGAGGCACATTGTTCAAAGAGTGAACTATGTTGATCATTTCTATACATCTATTGATGGATGAATTCTTCTATCCTGGAAGCAAAAGGACGTGTTTAAACATCTATTTCCATTCTATCAATTCATTTCTATACATCTATTGATGAATGATTGAACTTTTCTGGATTCACTACTAAATCTTTATTGATTATGGATCGTCGATAGCACCATGTCCGGGACTAGGGTCTCGGCGTGGTGCACCCGCCGTACTCTATCACGAGAAGCATAGGCGTCGATAGCATCTGTATGCACACCTCATAAACATGTATCGAATAGCGGAAGCATCATAAAATCGACAAAATAAACATAAGCGACATGCATCATACATCGTACTAAATCTGAATACGTCAATGTGTCATCAGTACATAGGGGAAGGGATACATGTCGGGGATAAGAAAAGTACAAATCTAAGTCAGCTGGGCCCACTAACTGCTCACGTGTATCCTATTCCGGCTCGTCGTCCATGAGGTCCAGCTCAGGCTCTCGGGGCTCTGCAAGATAGTAAAGTAAGGAGTGAGCGATAATGAATCGCCCAACAAGTATCTCCGTCTGGGTTCATCATGTGGATCATGCATGGGGACGGGGTAATACAACCAATACCTTAAAGTAATGAACATACACGTCTCCGTTTATGTCATACCCCGTGACTTTTAAGCACGACTTTTAATATTTAATGGTCAATCTTAAATGCAATTTAAGTAATGTCGTAGGATTGAGACTTAGTTACATAAAATATAGGAAAACAAGAAAAAGGGGTTAAAAGTAGAATTAAAAGTAATTAAGGGAAATTACCGGAATAGTACCTACTAAGAGATAAGGGAGTTATACAATACTTAGTATAACTCCCCATCATCTTGAGAGGGTCGGTTATAACATCAAAAGGAGAGGGCAAAACCGTTGGAGAGAAAGGAAAGGGAGAGAAGAAGAAGAGAAGAAGAAGGAAAGGAAGAAAGAGAGGTCAATCTAGGTGCAATCCTTACCGAAATTCTGCAGTAAATCTGTAAGCTTAACTAGAAACAAAGGCAAGTAATCTTTCTATACGCTTTATGCAAATTTTGATACATTAGGCCCTATGTTCTTACAAAGAGAAAACTTGGATCACACATTAGTAGTTTTGATTTGTCTATGCTAAATGTTTTACTATACATGTAATTGTTGTTGATGATTGTGTAAAGTCTTGTTCTTTGGGCCATTTCTGAAAATAGTTATGTGGTGCTTTGTTGTTTGTCAAGCATGCCCATGAAAGTGTATTTTTGATGTGTTTATTGTATTGTTCTATTCTCGTGTTGGGTGTCTACACCTAGATGTGTGAGAGTAAGTGCAGGGAATTGAAGGATGATTGATGGCATTGTTGTAGACTTGTTGTGTTGGGAATGTTGATGATATATTTTGAAGGTTGTGAATGATTGAAGGTTAAGAGGGGATATTATTAGACATAACTAAGCATCAATTCATGTTAGATGTGTGTTAAGTATGATGAATATAGAGGGTAAGATGGATCTTGAGAGGTTTAGCATGAAAGGGTTGAAGGAGGAAGGAGATGGGAGGAAGTTACTGCAGAAAAACTGCAGTTTGGCGTCGTCAGAACACTTCGAACGCCTACATTAGGCGCTTCAAGTCACATTAGGCGCCTAATGTAGCGTTCAATGTGTCCTGAAGCTTTCCCGTACAGAAAAACTGCAGTTTAGAACCGTCAGAACACTTCGAACACCTACATTAGGTGCTTTATGTCACATTAGGCGCCTAATGTAGCGTTCAATGTCACATTAGGCGCTTCATGTAGGCGTTCAATGTCTACAGCACATCTCCGAACACTTCGAACGCCTAGTATAGGCGCTCTATGTCACTTTAGGCGCCTCATGTGGCGTTCCAAGTATACTGGAAGACTTTTTGACCCTTTAGGCGCCCTATGTACGTGTAGTAACCTTATACACTTCTTTTGATCATAAAATGCAAGGGTATTTGAGGTGTAATTGAGGAATAGATGGTAAGATGGACTAAGTAAGAATAAGATTGAATCCCAAGTGAATTAGTGAGACGAACGGACTTGGAAAGATACAAACAGAGAGTGTTTGAGGTGCAAGACCGTATACTTGATATGTAAGATGTGTGTGAGATACCTTTATTATCTTCCATTGCTCATAAATTACAAAGTGTTTTGAAAGTGTGCTAGAGTTGTAAACATTAAGTGTGAATGAGTAGGGTTAAGTATGAATTCAAAGTGGATTCGTGATACGAAAGGGCATGAAGTGGTATGAATGAGGTGTATTTTAGTAAACGTTAAGTGTGAATGAGTCAAGTTAGGTATGAATCCAAAGTGAGTTAGCAATATGAAAGAGCACAAAATGGTACGAAAAGGGTGTGTTTGAGGAAGTATGAACGAGCAAGGTTAAGTGTGAACTCGAGATGATTTCGTAATACGAAGGGACATGAAATGATACGAGCAGAATGTGATAGGGGTTCAGGACTTTGTACTTTATATGTAAAGTGTGTGTGCATGTTTACACGTTTGATATGATGTTACATGAGCATTCTGCATCATGACATGGGCACTTGCATTTGATTTGAGAATTGCTTTGCGAAAGAACATGTGTTTACAAGAAAAGTTTGAAGTTTTCGAAAGACAAGATGGCTGCTGGTTGATCGCAGGGTATAAAAGTCACGCCTGCGAAAGCAGGGTATAAAAGCGTGATCTGTGAATCAACAGCAGGGTATAAAGTATTTTATGGGGCCGTGGACCTATCAGCACGGAAAATAAAGTTATTTTATGGGGTCGTGGACCTATCAACACGGAAAATAAAGTTATTTTATGGGGCCGTGGACCTTTCAGCACGGATATATGATATATGTAATGGGGCCGTGGACCTTTCAGCATGGATATATGATATATGTAATGGGGCCGTGGACCTTTCAGCACGGGGTATAAAGTTATATGTTATGGGGCCGTGGACCTTTCAGCACGGGGTATAAAGTTCTGTTTGCTGTGGACTGATCACCCACAGGGTATAAAGTTCTGCTACGCGAAGAATATGATAAGATGTATTATGAAAAGTTTGTGAAATGACACGCATGACATGTTTATGAAAGAAGACTTATGCATGGGTGTTGTGTGTGGTTTTAAAGAAGTTCATGCATCATGTTACACGAAGCATAAGATTTGACATGCAAGAAATGTGACTAGCTTATGACTTGCTTATGTGATATGTTGTTTTAGTACATGTTTGTTCTCGTATCCGTGTATCATTTATGTGTTTTATCTGTTTGAGGAATTCTTATGAAGATGCTATTTGCGAACCCGAGCATCTTATTTTGGGCAATGACTTATACACTGATGGATCGTCATGTGTGGTCCCGTAAGGTGTATAGACGGGTTACTTGCTGGCGATAATTTCGCTAAGAACAGATACTCTATTCCTTTTCAGGTGAGCCGGAATATGAGATGATATTTATCGAAGATGATGGCGAGTGGGCTCAATGGGATTACAGACATGGGAATAGATAGATGCTGGACTACTTCCTTTAAGTTTTGGAAACTCAATGTTATTATGTTGTTCTGGAACTTATGTTAGCTAGATGACCAAACACCTTTTATTTCCGCTGCATTTTCTGGTTGTATTATTGACAATGAAGGTTTAGATTTGATGACGTTTCCGCTGATTTATCTTGCGTCATGAATGATGTACGCTTGATCTGCTTTGACGCTTCGTAGTTCTCATAGTAGGCTACGGCGGGTGCACTGGTTCCGATGACAGTGTCGGGCCGGGGCGCTACAGTTTATGAATAAAGTGACAAGTAATGCAGTTAATTCAAGGCATCATATAATCATAATAAGCACAGGAAATGAAGTCACAGAATAACTTACATCGTTTCCATATTCCTTCATTAGTTAAATCATTTTACTTGTTTTAACCCTTGACATCTATTAAAACTCATCGAGTATGTTCATTTCGAGAATCATTTTCTATAAGTTCATTCTAAGTCTACCCATGGTCTAAATAGGTATACAGTGGGCTAACTTGGAGGATATGCATGTGCACAATCAAACAGTATCATGAATCTTTTCATAAGCATTTCAAAGCATAACATATAACTTTCAAGACGGTGTCAAACACATGGATATAAAACTTTTCATGTACTAACGATGCGCATGGCAGACCGATTGATTCTCATATAATCATATATGTCAAATCTGTAGGGAACTCTGTATGTCCATGACACCAACTACTCATAAGTTCCACTGTCATGATGGCATCTGGTAGATGTAATATACTCTATATCACTGACATCATCTCTCCTCCACCTAATGTCAGTCTGGCCTCCATCATACAACATATGGGCTGCGAAGCAGCGAGCTGTATCGCCATATAAATATATCGGTGTCATGGTATCATAAAATGTGTCATCGTAATCAATTGTCTCGTGGCGTGGTTCATGAAGATCTCTTTAAACCGTATCGCTTTAAAACCTTGTTTCGTGTATGAATGCATGTATACTCATATTTTTGGGGTTGGTTTTACATATCAAACATTTTCAGCTCCTAAGCCCATTAGTTGGCTAACGTTTCATATCATAAACTTATGTGGATTTCACATTTCGCCCTTTCTTAAAGCCCACGGTTTTATGCCACTAAACCGCCTATTTTTAATGTTCAATCTACTAATATCATCATCTTATTTGTCCAATTTTCATATTATTCCATATTTTCTTAATCAGACCACTTTCCTCCTATTTGAAATAGAGAAATTACCATTGTACCCTCTTTAAGTGTTTCTCAGCTAAATTGTCAAATCAGCCCCTTAATTAGGCTTGTTACATTTTAACACTTCTCTAGTTGATTTTCTTATTCCATTGATCTTTTAGTTTTGCCATACATATATGTTATAATATACATATTTTTCATACATGGAATCAAAATAGATATTCAAACATCCTTACGGTACACCAATATGGCCTTTTGACTGAATGTGTCTAGACAAACACACATATATTTGTTAGGAAATCAACCGAGATCACTGTCAAACGCGCAGCGGAAAACAAAATTTGATCTCCGATTTCCTACCAAGGATCCATGTTGTTCGTTTAATTCGACAAAAGAAATCAAAAACTACCTCCGTAGATTCGAAGTCTGCAGATGGAAGAGGTGCAAAATCATGAACACCCTCTGTCGGTATCCACACGAATGCTTCCGCCCGGAGTGCTAGCTCTTCAAACGGCGCGGCTGAAGAACTCGTTTTTCACAAAAACGATTCTAGGGTTTTTGTTGTTTTCGTGTGTATTTTGTATGTCTCTATGTACGAGATACATAGATATATATATTTATACGCATTTATGGATATTAAAAACCGAGTCATAATCGGTTTCGTTGATGCCAATGAAAATCCATATCAGATATGGATTCTATCAGGATATTCAAAATCCATATCAGATATGGATTCTCTCATTATTATCTGACAGCATATATATATCTATATACATATAACCACAAAAACGAAAATAATAATATTAATATCCAATATTAATATTATTAATATTAAAACGATAATAATAATAATAATAATTAATATCCAATATTAATATTATTAATATTATTAATCTCAGCCTTACGCATTCTTGTGTGTGACCCGATAGACCCATATTAATTGGCAGTTGATTAAATCTCTATTAAACCAACAAGTCGTAATTGGCCTCTAGCAAGGCATTACAACTACCCAATTAATACGAGTAAAGTCCAACTAGCCTAATAATAGTACATGCATTAATCCCTTTGTCACACGATATCTAGTTTGAACATAAGTCATGGTCAGCTTCATACTTATATTGTTCAAACATATGATTACTCGATCTCTAAGTAGACTGATAAAAACAAATGATATTGATCACACTATCAATTCATTTGAGCACGGCCATGCATTTCACAGTCTCACTAATCGAGGGGCCCAAAGATATCTCTCTCAAAAGAGAGGGACAAATTCTATCTTGATTGTTCAATATCCTCTACATAATTTCTATCACATTCAATCATGACCTTTATTATTATCCAGTTACGGATAACGTTTGATCATGTCAAAATATAATAGTCCTTATGTTGGAAACTATGACAATCTCAAGTCAAAGGATTAAAACATGACTATCATGAGATTTACTTATGACGCTAATCCATGTAGCAATCTCATGATGGGTCTATCCAATACACTGTTCTCTAACAAGTATCTATGAGATTGATTCATATCACCATACACATAATCATCTCATGATTATCAAATCAATACTCATACTGATTATAAATTATTTTATCTCCATATCAATAATGAATCAGGGACATATATCAAAATTGTGTAACATACTAACCAACAATAATGATAATAAAACCTCTTTTATTAATAATAAATGCATAACATAAATATCCAAATCATGGCCTAGGACACATACACTAGCAATATTATCATGCCATGTAATTTAATAGTTTAGTCTATCCACTAAATAACCATAAATATATTGTACAACATACATATCTTACACACATGTCTCCAAGAAATATTCAAAACATCATCTTAGCACTAAACTAGACCCTTTGGCCGAAAGTACCACCACACACATACATGTGATTTTTACATTGTTCATTTTGACATACATAGTAGAATGATTATAACTATCTTGCTCTTTAAGCTCTCATGAATATCTACCATGATGATGCATGATAATGCACTAATCTTGTGACCTTATCATATATAAACTCATGGAGGGTGATTTCCACAATAATCATGATCATAAGGTTCATGATTATGGTGATGATCATGATGGTCACCATAATGGACAACACATACAAATGTATATAATAGTGAAACCCATGAAAATACACATCCTTAGGTCATGATCATCCATGATACACATATGGTGATGAAGCATGCCTAATTATGGAGACAAAACAACCCCCATATCCGAGGAATATCCATGGATATAACATGATGATAATCAAAGAGCAACTTTTATGGCTATGCGAAATAGCACAAATTATGGTGAGTCATACTCATGTTAAAATCAATGCTTTTAACAAACATCAACACTAAAA
>AP025068.1:26485774-26506144 GCA_036186865.1 Eustoma russellianum
CCAAGAAATGAGCATGCATGCCTATTCTTTCTTCAAATATGACATACACATACATATGAGACCTATATACACCATAAAATTTACATGCATGCCTCTTATTAATATCATCTTAGCCTCAAGTGTGCATACATTCAAGAACCACACAAGTCTTTATATATTTAACAGGCAAGATTCATTCTTTCTCATAGGATCATAGTAGAAAATCATTTGAACAGATGAATGCATGATCCATTTTGATAAGGGAACATAGATGATGTGTTTTCAACATACATGAAGAAATCAAGAAGAGTACTTGCCTTTTTCTTTGAACTTTTACTAATTCATGACAAGATTGCTTCTTTCTATCTACCCTTGGTGACCCACGACTTAGATGGCCAAATTAGTAGAAAGATTGGTCACTTTAAAGAAGAAGAGACTAAAAAGGTTCTAAAATCCCTTCTTAATAAAACTCACCTTTGAAATCCTTGAAGATCCTTACTTCTTCAACTTAGAAAAATTCTCCTTCCTCCTCTGGGGAGTTCTCAGCCTAGGTGACTATTTGAAGAGGAATGTTGAGCAAATTTAAGATATATGAGAGAAAAGGGGACTAGAAATGGTAGTGTAGGTTCTTACATCAAGGATTCCCGTACATGCAAGGTTTATTTTTGACTTGATGTTGGAAGAATTTCTTCTTCCTTCTTAACTTGGGCTCAAGATTTTTAGAGGGAATTGTAAAGGATAGAAGCTTGTTTGACTGAGAAAGAATGAAGTGGAGAGGAGTTTGGAAGAAATGAACTGAAAGTTGTAAAGTGAAATGTGTTTTCTTCATTGCTTAAAAATGGAAGAAGTTTTGCACTTCTTCCCTTCCAAGCTCACGGTTTAGGGGGTTAAGAGGGAATGGAAATTTTCCTTTAATCGAGAGAAGAAATGCTAGAGAGAAGGGAGTGGATTCTTGAGTGAGAAGGTGGGGAATGAAGAGTGAGATGAGAATGAATGAAGTAAAAAAGAGTTTGCTCCCCTTTTTATGAAATAATCGTGGGTTGAGTGGGGGGAGAGAAGGAATGTCATGATTGTATTTTGTTTGGGAAAAGAATTGTGTAAGAAGGGAAGGCTTACATGAAATGTGGTTGGAGGAAAATTGAAGGTGCAAGAAATGAAGTCATGTGAGGGGAAATGGTGGAAGAAGTTGTCTTGCCTCCTAATTCCTTGTATGGTCGAGATGTAAGGGTAGTGAGGAGGAAATCCATTCATGACTTTTTATGGGTATAAATGAAAGAAAAGAGGGAAGAAATGTGTAAGATATGCATGTATTTTAATTGGTTGGTTTGAAAATGGTGTAAGATTGTTGTTTGTCTTCTACCTTCTCCACTTGGCCGAAATGGTGAAGGAGGAGGAGGGAGAAAGAATGTCTTGGAATGAAGAAAGACTTTGGAGTGGAGAGAAAATTGTGTTGTGGAAATGGAAGAAATGAGGAAGGATTGGAGCATAAATGAGATATCTTCCTTCCCTTTTTTGCATATGGCCGAAATTTTTACAACATAGTGGGCAAGAATCTCATCATTACATTTGGAAGAGAAATGCATAATTATGGTGTAAGAATGCATGAATTGTGGTTGGATGTATGAAAAAGTGTGGAAGAAGAAGAGTTAAGGTCGGGTGGTAAATAACATGAAGTCTTTTTTTTCCTTTTCCTATGGCCGAAATTTGGAGTGAAAACATGGTAGTGGAGAATCTTTCCATTGCCTAGGTTGAAGGAAGAAAGAAAAATGATGGAATGTAAGTTTTGCATGTCATTTTGATTGGATGAATGTAGGGTGTTGTAAAGCAAGGATCCTTTCGCATTTCTTTGCACGTGTGGGCAGTCCAAGATGGTGAGGAAGAAGAAATGATGGTGTATGACAAGTGTAAGAAATTTTAATCAAAAAATGGTAGCTTAGGTAAGAAAATGGATATGGTTATATACTTGTTTATTCATACAGTAGTGTTGTAGGTTCATGTAAGTGAGAATAAAATAACCCTCCATTCACCTTAGGTATGGGCGATCAATACGGTAAACTAGGATAAATCATGTCTACTTAATCTCCTATGTCTAGCTTACTCACTTTATTTATTTAATTGTAAAATAGAACTTTGATTACCACTTTTATCTTTATTTAATTAGTTTACCTAAGTTACTTTCCTATTAAACTTTATTCTTACTTGTTGCCACTTTAAAGTTTTCACTTATACTGCTGACTGCGATACGACAATTGTACTTAATTCTATTCGGTACGTCATGTCCTAATATCATAGTCTCTTTACCTTATTTTCCTAACAACTCTATGGTGCGGGTCGTAACATTTCCTTCCCCTTACAAAATGTTTCGTCATCAAAACTTGTGAGTCGGGTCATAATCAGCTACTTAGCGTCATTCTACTGAATTCATCCCCATCGCATGTCTCGAATACCACCCCTAATCTCTCACACTAATTTGGTGTCCGACCATTCTTTTCTATAATCGTATTTATGTGGCTCGATTAGAAATTTGATTATTTGTTTACTGAGGTATCCCTTCTATTTTTGAAAACCATAAAATTAAACACGTAGAGCAGTCTAGCTTCCGCACTTCTACTACGCCACTATGATCATTCATCTTTCCCTACTCAATTATTTCAATTCTAAATCTAACTTAGTCAAACCCCTATTCAACTGTCAATCATTTCCTATCAATGCTTAATTTTGTTTCGATTCAAACCTATTCCATTTGTGTCGATCACCCCGGACATTTGTGCTATTGTATTAAATATACTTATTGGTGATGTAATTGTTAACAAACAGACGATATCACAAGCAAAAACGCGCAGTAGAAAAACAAAATTGATCTCCCATTTCCTAACAAGGATCCATGTTGTTCGTTTAATTTGATGAAAGAAATTTAAAAACCTTACCTCTGTAGATTCAAAATCCACAGACGAAAGAGGTGCGATGACATGAACTCTCTCTGCAAGTATACACATGAATGCTTCTGTCCGGAAGTGCTAGCTTTCGAAACGGCGTGGCTGAGAAATTCGTTTTCTCAAAAACAAATAGGCTTATCTGTTTTTTTTATTTCGCTCTCTTGTGTGTTAAAGAGCTCTCTCTGTAGATCAGTATATGTAGAGTTAAATCCGATTCAAAATCAGATTAGATGAGGCCAATCAAAATCCATATCAGATATAGATTATGTTAATATTATCCAATAACATAAAAACGATAATAATAATAATAATAATAATAATAATAATAATAATAATTATTAATATCCAATCTTAATATTATCAATATTACTAATATTAATCTCAGCCATACGCATTCTTGTGTGTGACCCGATAGGCCCATATTAATTGACAGTCGGTTAAATCTCTATTGAACCAACAAGTCGTAATTGGTCTCTAGCAAGACATTACAATTACCCAATTAATATGAATACAGTCCAACTAGCTTAACAATAACACATGCGTTAATCCCTTTGTCACACGATATCTAGTTTGAACATAAGTCATGATCAGCGTCATACTTATATTGTTCAAACATATGATTACTCGATCTCTAAGTAGACTGATAAACCAAATGATATTGATCACACTATCAATTCATCTGAGCACAGCCATGCATTGCGCAATCTCACTTATCGAGGGCTCCAAAAGATATCTCTCTCAACAGAGAGGGACAAATTATATCACTACTGTTCAATATCCTCTACATAATTTCCATTATACTCAATCATGACCTTTATTATTATCCAGTTACAGATAATGTTTGATCATGTCAAAATATAATAGCCATTATGTTTGAAACTATAACAATCTCAAATCTAAGGATTAAAACATGACTATCATGAGATTTACTTATGATGCTAATCCATGTAGTAATCTCATGATGGGTCTATCAAATACATTGTTCTCTAACAAGTATCTACGAGATTGATTTGTATCACCATACACATAATCATCTCATGATTACGAAATCAATACTTATACTGTTATAAATAATTTATCTCTATAACCATAATGAACCAGGGACATATATCATAATTGTGTAACATACTAACCAACAATAATTATAATAAAACCTCTTATTAATAATAAATAAATAACATAAACATCCAAATCATGGCCTAGGGCACATACACTAACAATCTCCAACTTGCACTAGGCCTACAAATATCTGAGACCCATAGATCTGGTGTGCTGATCATGCTTGACCCGCGAGGAGAGGCTTAGTCAATGGATTCGCTATGTTATCGTTTGTGTCAACTTTGCATATCTTGACATCTCCTCTATCAATGATGTCTCGAATGAGGTGGTAGCGCTTGAGTATATGTTTAGATCTCTGATGAGACCTAGTCTCTTTTGCTTGTGCTATGGCACCATTGTTGCCACAATAAATGTCCACAAGATTTGCGATGCTAGGTACCACTCCTAGCTCAATGATGAACTTCTTCAACCAAACTGCTTCTTTAGCTGCATCTGATTCTGCTATATACTCAGCCTCTATCATAGAATCAGCCACAGTGCTTTGTTTTGAAACCCTTCCAACTAACAGCTCCACCATTCAATGTAAATACAAACTGGACTACGATCTGAAATCATCTATGTCGATTTAGAAACTAGCATCTGTGTAACCATTTATAACTAACTCGTCATCCAAACCTCCATAAACCAAGAATACATCTTTAGTCCTTCTGAGGTACTTAATAATATTCTTGACAGCTGTCCAGTGACCTTCACCGGGGTCAACTTGATATCTACTTGTTGTGCTCAATGGATATGAGACATATGGTCTAGTACATAACATGGCATACATGATCGATCCTATAGCAGAAGCATAAGGAATTTTACTCATTTGATCTCGCTCATCAGATGTCCGAAGACATTGATTCTTGCTAAGATGAATGCCATGAGACATAGGTAAGAATCTTTTCTTGGACTCATGCATGTTTAACCTCTTCAACATTTTATCTATGTATGTACTTTGACTCAAGCCTATATCCTTTAGATCTATCTCTATAGATCTTGATACCAAGGATATAGGTAGCCTCACCTAAGTCTTTCATTGAGAACGAATTTCCTAACCAAGCCTTAACCTTTTGCAAGGTAGGGATATCATTCCAATAAGCAATATGTCATCCACATATAAAACCAAAAACACTACTCCACTCCCACTAACCATCTAGTAAACACAAGGTTCATCTTCATTCTTGATGAAACTAAAGTTCTAAACTGTTTCATCAAAACAAAGATTTCATCTTAGAGATGCTTGCTTCAATCCATAGATGGATTTTTTAAGCTTGCAAACCTTCTTTGAATTCTTGGGATCTACAAAACCCTCAAGTTGTGTCATGTACACATCCTAAGTAAATTGTCATTAAGAAAAGCAGTTTTGACATCCATTTGCCATATCTCATAATAATATTATGCTGCAATGGAAAGGATAATTCTAATAGACTTAAGCATAGCAACTGGTGAAAAGGTTTCATCATAGTCTGTACCATGAGTTTGCTTGAAACCTTTAGCAACAAGCCTTGCTTTGCAGGTTTGCACATTCCCATCCATGTCAGTTTTTTTCCTGAAAACCCTCTTGCAACCAATATTCTTAATACCCTATGAAGGATCACATAAAGACCAAACTTGGTTATCAAACATGGATTGCATCTCAGAATTCATGGCTCTAAGCCATTTATCTGAATCTAGACCCGAAAAAGCTTCTTGATAGGTAGTATGCTCATCTAGATCTATGAGCATAACTTCACTATCATCAGTCACAAGAAATCCATATCTCTGTAGAGGTGACAATTTCAGACACGACACGAAAACATGACCCAAACCTGACAAGAATTTTTGCGGGTATGGGTATGACCTTAGCGGGTTTCGTATACGAATCGGGTAAAACCTGAAAGATACCCACCAACGGCGGGTCGTGTCTGGTTATACCCGTGGGTACCCGTTTATACACGAAATTTAAAAAAATATATTTTAAATAAAATTAATAAATAATAAAAAAATAAAATTTTCCAAAAAAGACTACCGTGCTACTAAGTAACCCTATTCGGTTCTCCCTCCCTCTATTCCCAAATCACGTTTCTTTAATCTATTATTGCATAGTCAAGTGATTTGAGTTTAGATGACCTCGCTC
Source organism: Eustoma russellianum (assembly GCA_036186865.1). Classification (NCBI taxonomy): domain Eukaryota; kingdom Viridiplantae; phylum Streptophyta; class Magnoliopsida; order Gentianales; family Gentianaceae; genus Eustoma; species Eustoma russellianum. The sequence goes on from AP025068.1 coordinate 26,491,907, forward strand.
ATTTTAATCTTTAACCTTTGTTTGTGTACTTATTGTTGTTTCACACATTGTTTCAGTAGTCGTTTAAGTACATGAAATCTGAAAAATGCATGAAACTTGAAATTACCTGAAAAATACATGAAATGACATGTACACGACTTGAAATATTTGTACTTGTCAAGTTCGTGGGTATACTCGATACACGACACGAAACCTGACATGTACGGATTTGGATATCTACATCCATACACGCGAAGCAAACGGGTAAGGTATGGGTATGACACTTTGATACACGAAACCCGAAAAACACGAAACACGAAATACGATACACGACTTGTTTGGCACCCCTATATCTCTGTGGCTGATGATGTATCCTATCAGATCTGTGTTGGACTTGTGTAACATTTTCAGGCTCCACAAGGGTTTGTGGTTCTGAAATTGTCTCTAAAGACGGTTTAATCATATCTTGTGGAACTTGAGTTTCCTCAAGTTGTACCATACTCCCACTAGTTCTCTTAGAGAGAAACTATTTTTCTAAAAAGATTCCATTTCGAGCGACAAAAACTTTGTTCTCTGATGGAATATAGAAATAATACTCTATAGTTTCCTTAGGGTAGCCCACAAAAATACATTTGATAGACTTTGGAGCTAGCTTATCTGACAGTAATCTTTCCACATAAGCTTCACATCCCCAAATCTTAAGAAAAGACATACTGGGTCTCTTACCAGTCTATATCTCATATGGTGTCTTTTCAACCGGTTCAGATGGTACACGGTTCAAAATGAATGCAGTTGTCTCCAAGGCATAACCCTAGAAAGATAAAGGAAGATTTACTTGACCCATCATAGATCGAACCATATCTATTAAAGTTCGATTTCCCCTTTCAGAAACACCGTTCCATTGTGGAGTTTCTGGAGGAGTCAACTGTGAAACGATTCCATAATTTCTTAGATGTTGATCAAATTCTCGGCTCAAATATTCACCACCTCGATCTGATCGAAGCGTTTTAATTGTCTTACCAAGTTAATTTTATACTTCATTTTGAAAAGTTGTAAACATTTCAAAAGACTCATGCTTGTGTTTCATTAGGTAGACATAACTATACCTACTTAAATCATCAGTAAAAGTTATGAAATACTAAAATCCTCCTCTGGCACTAATTTTGGTTGGGCCGCATACATCCGTATGTACCAAGCCCAATAAGTCATTAGCCCTTTCACTATGTACAGTAAAAGGGGCTTTTGTCATCTTTCCAAGCAAACAAGACTCGCAATTTTCAAATGATTAAAAATCAAATGAATATAATGATCCATCTTGATGGAATTTAGATACACGCTTCTCATTTATATGGGTAAGACGAAAATGCCACAAATATGTAGGGTTTAATTCATTTGGCTTAGTTCTCTTTGAAGATATGTTATAAATATCACTGTCATTGGAATCATCAAGATTAAGGACATAAATGCAATTATAACTACTTGCAATACCATAAACCAAGTCATTTTTATCAAAAATAGAACACTTGTTATTTTTAATTAAAAATGAATAACCTTCATCATCCAAAACAGATACTGAAATAAGATTCTTACTCATAGTAGGAACATAAAAGCAATTGTTCAAAACTAACAAAAGCCCATTAGGCAGACAAGCTCATAAGTCCCTACAACTATAGCAGCAACTCTTGCTCTATTGCCAACACGTAGGTCCACTTCACCCTTCTTCAGCATCCTACTCCTTTTGAGCCCCTGCATATTTGTACAAATATAGGATCCACATTCAGTATCTAATACCTAGGAAGAAGAAGTAGATAAATTAATTTCTATAACATACATACCTGAAGATGTAGTCGCACTACCTTTCAACTTCTTCAACTTATCCAAATAAATATCACAATTTCTTTTCCAATGCCCAGGCTTATTGCAATGAAAACAAGTCCCTTCCTTAGAAACCTTTTTCTTGGGTTCAGGTTCTGGTTTAGTTTGCCCCTTTGACCACTTTGCAACTTTTTCAACTTTGGCACCTTTTGCCTTACCCTTGCCTTTACTTTCTTTTTCATTTGTTTAATATTGGCACTCATTACTTGTGTAGGATTTTTGATATTCCCCTCAACAGTTTTAAGCATACCATGTAGCTCAGGAATGGACCTTTCCATATTATTCATATTGTAGTTCATGACGAACTGAGAGAAACTACTAGGTAAAGAGTGTAGGATCAAATCTGTGGCGAGTTCCAAACTCAGGGGATATCCGAGTCTTGCAAGATAATCTATATAGCCTTTCATCTTCAAAACATGAGCGCTAACAGACTCACCTTCAGACATCTTGGAGTCAAATAATGCAACAACAGGATAAAATCCATCCTGCCTAGCCTGTTGTTGGAATGCTTGTTTGAGATGCACACTCATCTCAGAAGCCTCTAAGTGTTCCAGGTCCTTCTGAAGTCCTGGACACATAGTTGCCAACATAAGACATCCTATGTCATTAGAATCTTCCACATGCTTCTTATGCTTACTCCTAGCAACAACAGAAGCATCAGCAGGAGGGGGTTCAAGGACAGCGTCATCGAGCACGTAGGACTTCTTCTTGCTTGAGAACAATTCTCAAGTTTCGAAACCAGTCAACAAAATTAGTTCCACATTCTTTCAGTTTTTCCTTCTCAACGATAGATTGCTGTGATAAGGCGGAATTGTTATTAGAAGCATTTTGATCTACAAAACATGCAAAGTAACATTTATTAATAATGAGGTTAAAAATTTATAGAACTCCTATTAAAACATAACCCTTTAAAGAAATATTTTAGTGAGCTCAGATCCATATTTGACTTAATTCTAAACTCATCTTTGGCATGACGCTTAAAATTAAATTATTTAGGTAGTTAACTTCTTTACCAATTACATCTTATTCAACTCTTAGAACTTATGGAATAATGACATCATATATCATTGTATGTTAGATTCCATCTAATGCCTTGGGCCCAAAACCGTTTTGATAGCCCAATTAAGTCTAACCAATTTTAAACATATGAGTAGCACTATTACTCATCCTACGTGGCTAGGAATGTTTAAAGCACATTGCTTTGGCAATACTTACTTTAATACAATTCCAGTTTTAATAGGTGTTTAAGACATGGATGACATTAAGACTTAAATTATTAATGACGGTTCAACTTAGTTTATGTCTTGGATTGCATATCATTATATCATAGCATCCTATATGCATATATAATCTATCATCCACGTATCTCATACAAAATGATAAATATGTAAACGTGACATAGCATGGCCAAACTAAATATGATCTTCATGAGACCAAATGAAGATCATAAAGAAAACACTATGTGAAAGACTTCCTATTACAACATTTGCAATAATACATATCTTCTAATCTTGAGCTCGTGCCTCCATCTTTATGGAATCCACGCGTCCTTGGTATGTCTCGTCATCACTACTTTGGTAGCTTGATTCTTCATTTATTACAATAACAAAGAAAACCTAACTACTTGCAAAATAAAATACAACAAAAACAACAACGGCACGTAGGGCGTGATAACCCAAAATAGAAATATGACTAAGTCAATCACATAGGTCCTAAGGCCATGGTATGAACCATGCAAAGACATCAAACAATCATAATATATGTTACACAAACATATTATAACAAATAATTATATTGACATTCTTAATGTCACAGTAACGAACTATAGGGCGTATGGATACGGTGGTCCCGCTAGCCCGCTAACCGGCGGGGTTTCCACTGCCTGGTCAGTGGGGGGGTTGAGAGGCAGCGCCCCTCGAAGCTAACAGAAAACATCAATCAAATTGATAATTTTCTTTTTGAAACTCTAAAACAGACACGTCAATCATATTAACAATCTTACTGTTTTGAATACGTGTAAACCCTTGTATAAGCATTGATCGAATCGATAGCTGTCATTCGAAACCCTAAAATAGAATCATCAATGGAATTGATAATCTGTCATTTGAAACCTGAAAACAGAATCATCAATCGATTGATAATCTGTCTTATTTGAATAAGGATCAATCCTGACAGAATCATTATTGTATGTTTACAACGGATATAAACCGAATTGTTTTAGTCATCACATGACAAACGAATTCTGCCATTTATAATACGGGTTATATCATCTCATGAAAACGATTTGAAAACACCAATCTCCTCACATTAGATGAAATTAGAATTAGGGTTTTATACATATCATGCCATAAGAATTCAAACAGAAAACATATAATCACATAAGCATGATATAATCGATTTAAATGAAAACAACACGTGTCTCTGATACCATTTTTAGGAAACAGACGAGATCACTATAAAAACGCGCAGCAGGAAAACAGAATTGATCTTCCATTTTCTACCAAGGATTCATGCTGTTTGTTTAATTCGATGAAAGAAATTCAAAAACCTTACTTCTGTAGATTTGAAATCCGCAGACGAAAGAGGTGCGATGGCACAAACATCCTCTGTCGGTATCCACACGAATGCTTCCATCTGGAGTGCTAGCTCTTGAAATGGTGCGGTTGAAAAATTCATTTTTCTAAAAAACGAAATATGCTTATCTGTTTCTTTTATTTCGCTCACTTGTGTGTTACAGAGCTCTCTTGTAGATTCGTATATGTAGAGTTAAATCCGATTCAAAATGGGATTAGATGAGGCAAATCAAAATCTATATCAGATATGGATTCTGTCAAGATTGGATAAGACTAATCAATATCCATATTAGATACGGATTATGTTAATGTTATACAATAACATAAAAATGATAATAATAATAATAATTGTTATTAATATCCAATATTAATATTATTAATATTACTAATATTAATCTCAGCCATACGCATTTTTATATGTGACCTGATAGGCCCATATTAATTGGCAGCCGGTTAAATCTCTATTGAACCAACAAGTTGTAATTGGTCTCTAGCAAGATATTACAACTACCCAATTAATACGAGTACAGTCCAACTAGCCTAACAATAGCACAAGCATTAATACCTTTGTCACACGATATGTAGAGTGAACATAATTCATGGTCAGCGTCATACTTATATTGTTCAATCGTATGATTACTCGATCTCTAAGTAGGTTGATAAAACAAATGATATTGATCACACTATCAATTCACATGAGCACGACCATGCATTTCACAGTCTCATTTATTGAGGGGCCCAAAAGACATCTTTCAAAAGAGAGGGACAAATTCTATCACGATTGTTCAATATCCTCTACATAATTTCCATCATACTCAATCACGACCTTTATTATTATCGAGTTACAGATAGTGTTTGATCATGTCAAAATATAATAGTCCTTATGTTGGAAACTATGACAATCTCAAGGCTAAGGATTAAAACATGACTATCATGAGATTTACTTATGACACTAATCCATGTAGTAATCTCCTGATGGGTCTATCCAATACATTTTTCTCTAACAAGTATCTACAAGATTGATTTGTATTACCATACACATAATCATCTTATGATTATCAAATCAATACTCATACTGGTTATAAATAATTTTATCTCTATAACAACAATGAGCCAGGGACATATATCATAATTGTGTAACATACTAGCTAACGATAATGATAATAAAATCTCTTTATTAATAATAAATGTATCACATAAACATCCAAATCATGGCCTAGGACATATACACTAACAATAATAAGTTTCTATGCCACATTCTAACCGGATTAGGATACGCTCATCACTACTGGACAATTCCACTGGGTGTACTAATATCTGTGACTTATTTAACCATGCTACCATCAATATCTTATTTGTGTTATTACTTGTGACCTGATATGTTATTGACTCTGTTTTTCCTTCAGAAATCAATCATCCTTTAGGAATTCTTGTTCCACTACTAAGTTATACCTTAGCAGTTACAATTCGGACTTAGGTGGTAAACAAAATTCAAACATCAATAACACTAGTCACGATTAAATTACGTAACTTAGACGTACCTGTCACATTATCTGGTGCATGCTCAACCTCAGTGTTTGTCATAACATAGACTCGGGAGTTACCCCATGGACGTCCTCCCTGCTGCTGCGCACCTCCCTGAGGCCTAACTCTCCGCTCTGGACAATCTCTCATCATGTGTCCTATCTTACAACAACTGAAACATGCACCTGTCCTCATCTGACACTCACTGGTGTGCTGTCATTGGCATGTATGACATATCGGAATAGCACGATGCGGTAGGTGTGGCCGCTGAAACTGGCACTAGGAAACTAGCTGACGCTGGCCCTGTTGCTAGTACGGTGGCGGTGGCTGACGGTGGAATTGGGGTGGTCCACCTGGCCTCCTCTAAACTTTGGTTCGCTGCCCGGATTGATCATTAGCAATATCCCGAGGCCTTTTTCCTCTGGCCTTCTCATCTCTCTGAGCAATGTTCCGCTCTACTCTGTAGCAGGCATCTAGCAGCTGGCCAAAATTATCTAGATTTGCATTGGCAATCCAGGTCATGATCCTCGAATTGAGGCCACGTTTAAACTTGATCTTCTTGAGTCTCTCACCTGCCATCATGGACTGAACATAGTGGCCCAATGCCGTAAAATGATTAGCATACTCTAAAATAGTAACACTTGCCTCTTGTCTAAGAGCCTCGAACTTTCTGATCTTCTGAATCGTCACCGACGGGGGAATGTAGAACTTCCGTAACTCATCCAATAATTTGTCACATGCAACTGGCCTGGTCAATGGCTAGATATTCGTCTTCCACTATTGATTGACCTCACCAATCAGAAACGGTCTAATGATCTGAGCCCTAAATTCATCTGGAACATGTAGCAAGTCAAAACAGTTCTCCACCTCATCAAGCCATTTCTCGACCTCATCTGGATCTGGCCCTCCTTAGAAATTAGGTACGTAGGACCTCTTGAGCTGCCTGAAGAAGAATTGGGTGCCCATCTGATGCTGTGGCTATGAAGGTGGTGGTGCTAGTGCATCCTGTGCATTCTCGACTGTCTGACCAGAGCTACATCAGGGCGTTGAGGACTGCCTGTGGTACGCCTCCTAGGGCATGTGCCTGTGGAGGTGGAATATGCTCCCATGGTGGCAGTACCGGATCCGCAGCTGGTGGTACATGGGGTGGGGGAGGCAACTGCGCCAATCTATCAAATTGTGGTCTACCTCTGGGTCGTGATGTCATCCTATAGTATAATCATTTCACACAATTAGTCCACATGTAATCGTAAATAATATTTCAAATTAATTGATTCATTTCTTAATTATGAAAGGAATGATCTATGTGTTTTATCCAGGACTAAGTAAGGTAAGGTTATTCTAGTCATCCTTGGTGAGCCATTTCTAAGGGATTTATTCTAAGGCTGGTACACTCATTCAAATTCGTAACATAGACTCTAAGATCATAGCCTAAGTACATGTCGTGGTTTATCTTATGTTGCCCCCTGTGGATTTAGAGCCTAGGCTTTGATACCAACTATAGCGCCCCACCCTGGACTAAGGTCTCGCACGATGCATCCGCTGTACTCTACCACGACAAGTACAAGGCGTCGATAGCATCTGTATACACATCAGCATAAACATGTATCGAATAGCGGAAGCATCATAAAATCGACAGAATAAACATAAGCGACATGCATCATACATCGTACTAAATCCAAGTACATCAATTTGTCATCAGTACATAGGGGAAGGGATACATGTCAGGGATTACAAAAGTACAAATCTAAGTCAGCTGGGCCCACTAACTACTTACATGTATCCTACCTCTGGCTCGTCATCTGTGAGGTCCAGCTCAGGCTCTCGGGACTCTGCAAGATGGTAAAATAAGGAGTGAGCGATAATAAATCGCCCAACAAATATCTCCGCCTGGATTCGTCATGTGAATCATGCATGGGGGACGGGGTAATAAAATCAATACCATAAAGTAATGAACATACACGTCTCCATTTATGAATACAGTGACAAGTAATGTAGTTAATTCAAGACATCATATAATCATAATAAGCATAGGAAATGAAGTCACGGAATAACTTACATTGTTTCCATATTCCTTTATTAGTTAAATGTTTTTTTACTTGTTTTAACCCTTGTCTTCTATTAAAACTCATCAGGTATAATCATGTCGAGAATCATCTTCTATAAGTTCATCATAAGTCTACCCATGGTCCAAATAGGTATACAATGGGATTACATGGAGGATATGCATATGCACAATCAAACAGTATCATGAATATTTTTTAAGCATTTCAAAATACAACATATAACTTTCAAGACGGTGTCAAACACATGGCTATAAAACTTTTCATGTACAAACGATGCGCACGACAGACCGATTGATTCCCATATAATCGTATATGTCAAATCTGTAGGGAACTCTGTATGCCCACGACACCAACCTCTCCTAGGTTCCACTGTCATGACGGCCTCCGGTATTTGTAATATACTGTATGCCACTGACATCATCTCTCTCCCACCTAATGTCAGTCTGGCCTCCATCATATAACATTTGCAAAGCAGCGAATTGTATCATCGTATAAATATATCAGTGTCATGGTATCATAAACTATCTTACCGGAATAAATCGTCTTGTGGCATGGTTTGTTAAAATCTCTTTAAAACGTATCGTTTTAAAACTTTGTTTCGTGTATGAATGCATGTATACTCGGGTTTTTAGGGGCTGGTTTTACATATCAAACACTTTCAGCTCTTAAGTCCATTGTGCCCTTTCTTAGAGCCCACGGTCTTAGGCCACTAAACCGCCTATTTTTAATGTTCAATCTACAAATATCATCATCTTACTAGTCCAATTTTTATATTATTCCATAGTTTCTTAATCAGCCAACGTTCCAACTATTCGAAATAGATAAATTACCATTTTACCCTCTTAAGTGTTTCTCGGCTAAATTTCCAAAACAACCCCTTAATTGTGCTTGTTACATTTTAACAGTTCTCTAATTGATTTTCTTATTCCATTGATCCTTTAGTTTGTCATACATGTAAGTTATAATATACATATTTTTCATACATGGAATCAAATAGATATTCAAACATCCTTACCGTACACCAATATGGCCTTTTTGGCCGAATGCGTCTAGGCACACACACTCATATTATCATGCCATGTCTCTAATTTAATAGTTTAGTTTATCCACTAAATAACCATAATATATTGTACAATATACATATCTTACATACACGTCTCCAAGAAATATTCAAAACATCATCTTAGCACTAAACTAGGCCCTTTGGCCGAAAGTACCACCACACACATACATGTGATTTTTACTTTGTTCGTTGTGACATACATGATAGGATGATTATAACTATCTTGTTCTTTTAGCTCTCATGAATATCTATCATGATGATGCATGATGATGAACGAATCTTGTGATCTTATCCTATATAAACTCATGCATGGTGATTTCCACTATAATCATGATCATAAGGTTCATGATTATAGTGATGATCATGATGGACAAAACATGCAAATACATATAATAGTGAAACCCATGAAAATACACATCCTTAGATCATGATCATCAATGATACATATCAAAATGATGGTGATGAAGCATGCATAATTATGGTGACCAAACAGCCCCCATTTTGGATGAATATCCTTGATATAACATGATGATCATCAAAGAAACAACTTTTATGGCCATGCAAAATAGCACAAGTTATGGTGAGTCATACTCATGCTAAATCAAGACTTTTAACATACATCAACATTAAAAATCATGGATGAACACATACATGATGATCATCAAGATGATATACACGAAAATAGTGTATAGTGTAGTCCTTAGCACACATTTTCAAGAAAGTGAAATATGTAACCAACACTTTTTCAAGAAATGAGCATGCATAACTGGTCTTTCTTCAAATATGACATGCACATATATATGAGACCTATATGCACCATAAACTTTACATGCATGCCTCTTATTAATATCATCTTAGCCTCAAGTGTACATACATTCAAGAAACACACAAGTCTTTACACATTTAGCAGGCAATATTCATTCTTTTTCATTGAATCATAGTAGAAAATCATTTGAACATATGCATGCATGATCCATATTGATAAGGGAAAATAGATGATTTGTTTTTCAATATGCATGAAGAAATCAAGAAGAGTACTTGCCTTTTTCTTTGAACTTTTACTAATTCGAGACAAGATTGCTTCTTTCTCTCTACCCTTAGTGACCCACGACCTAGATGGCCATAATAGGACAAAGATTGTGCATTTTAAAGAAGAATAGACTAAAAAGGTTCTAAAATCCCTTCTTAAGAAAACTCACCTTTGAAATCCTTGTAGATCCTAACTTGTTCAACTTAGAAAATTTCTCCTTCCTCCTCTAGGGAGTGCTCGGCCTAGGTGCCTATTTGAAGAGGAATGTTGAGAATATTGAAGATGGATGAAAGAAAAGGGGACTAGAAATGGTAGTGTACGTTCTTCCCTCAAGGATTCCCACACATGCAAGCTTGATTTTTTACTTGATGTTGGAAGAATTTCTTCTTCCTTCTTAACTTGGGCTCACGGGTTTTAGAGGGAATTATAGGGAAGAGAAACTTGTATGAGTGAGAAATATTGAAGTGGAGAGGAGTTTGGAAGAAATGAAATAAAAGTTGTAAAGTGAAATGAGTTTTCTTCCTTGCTTAAAAATTGAAGAAGTTTCTCACTGCTTCCCTTCCATGCTCACGGTTGAGGGGGTTGAGAGGGTGTAGAAATTTTCCTTTAAGTGAGATAAGAAATGCTAGAGATAAGGGAGAGGATTCTTGAGTGCAAAGGTGGAGAAATGAAGAGTGGGATGAGAATGAATGAAGCAAGAAAGAGTTTCCTCCCCTTTTTATGAAATAACCGTGGGTTGAGTGGGGGGGGAAAAGAAGGAACGTCATGATTGTATTTTTTTTGGAAAGAGAATTGTGTAAGAAGGGAAGGCTTACATGGAATGTGGTTGAAGGGAAATCGAAGGTGCAACAAATGAAGTGATGTGAGGGGAAAATGATGGAAGATGTTGTCTTGCCCCCAAATTCCTTGTATGGCCGAGATGTAAGGGCAGTGGGGAGGAAATCCACTCATGACTTCTTATGGGTATAAATGAAAGAAAAGAGGGAAGAAATGTTTAAGATATGCATGTATTTCAATTGGTTGGTGTGAAAATGGTGTGAGAACGTTGTTTGTCTTCTACCTTCTCCACTTGTCCGAAATGATGAAGGAGGAGGAGGGAGAAAGGATGTCTTGAAATGAAGAAAGACTTTGGAGTGGAGGAAAATTGTGTTGTAGAAATGGAAGAAATGAGGAAGGATTGGAGCATAAATGAGATATCTTCCTTCCCCTTTTTGCATATGGCCGAAATTTTTACAACATAGTGGGGGAAGAATCTCATCATTACATTTGGAAGAGAAATGCATGATTATGAAGTAAGAATGCATGAATTGTGGTTGGATGTATGAATAAGTGTGGAAGAAGAAGAGTTAAGGTTCGGTGGGTAAAATAAAATGATGTCTTCTTTTTTTTCTTTTCCTATGGCCGAAATTTGGAGAGAAAACATGGTAGTGGAGCATCTTTTCATTGCCTAGGTTGAAGGAATAAAGAAAAATGATGGAATGTAAGGTTTGTATGTCATTTGATTGGATGAATGTAGTGTTGTAAAGCAAGGATCCTTTTCTATTTCTTTGCATGTGTTGGCAGTCCAAGATGGTGAGGAAGAATAAATGATGGTGTAGTTCAAGTGTAAGAAATTTTAATCTAAATGGTAGCTTGGGTAAGAAAATGGATATGGTTATATACTTGATTATTCATACAATAGTGTTGTAGGTTCATGTAAGTGAGATTAAAACAACCCTCCATTCACCTTAGGTATGGGCGGTCAATACGGTAAACTAGGATAAAATGATGTCTACTTAATCTCCTATTGTAGCGTCCTACTCCAGAACCCTAGCTTCGAGAACAGTGCACCCGCTGTAGCCTACTACGAGGACTACCAGGCGTCGTTCAAACTTCTTTACACGTCAGAACTGACGTAGAAATTTTTCGCGGAAATGATAATAAAATAAATAAACGTCTTGATTAAATTAAATCCATCAGAATAAAATTAAGTACAAAGGTTGACGAAACCCGCTAAGTAAAGTATGAAATGCTAAAATCAAACAATAAACCTAGGTGGAGATATATCTGACCATCCCAAGAACAAGCTCCTGGTCAACAAGATCCCTTCCTCGAGCCCAGCTCAATCTTCCCAGCTCGCGTAATCTGTGGCATCCTCAATAAACATATATATACTCTTAATCCTGCTCACCTATGGATGGGAGGTGGGGGTGAGTGATGGGAGTCACTCGTAGGTTACCCGTCACTCCCGAAAAGGGACTGTCACATACTGAGTCGGGTAAACACATAAAGCGCGTAAAGCATAAACAGATAAATAAATAAAGCAGCTAGAGCATAAAATAAAGGAATAGCACATACCCGACCCGATCCGTATCCCAAAGCGTAGCACTGAAACAACTTAACAACAAGGTCATCGATAATCACAACAATAACAAATGCAATGCGGAACTTCATGATGCATGCTCTTCTATCTCCGTGTCACACGCAGTCATTTAATATCACATGCTATGCTCATTCTTTTTCAGGTTATGCTATGCATGTCCCGGGTCCTATTAGGTGAAGGTAACCGTTATTACCAACACCCATCACACGCCTCGTCAGGCCACACATCCCGTAGGACAACACGACTCATAGGCCAAATGGAATGCTCGTGCCATGAAATGCGTCACACTTGCACACTTCCGTTTCTCCTATATTGCATGCTCCGTTCTATATTGCCTATTACTTATATTGCGTAGTTACCCTATGTTGCGTGGGGTTCATTATTGTATTTTATCTTCTACCGTTATTTTATCTGTCAAGACTTTATTTTAGGTTTCTACACTTAATTTTATTTTTCTAGGCTTTCACACACTTTGCTATTTTATTCAAATAATTTTATCTTCCCCTACTATTTTTATTTCTTTTATTTTAATTTATTTAGTGAGTTTCTAAATTTCCTTATGTATAAAAACATTTTTAATGTTAAATTAATCAATTATATATTTTTATCCATATTTTATCATTATTATTTTATTAATATTTATTTTTATTATTTTTTTCTGCCGAAGCTTCCATCAGCGTATATAAGTCTTTTATTTTTTTTATTTTATTTTACTTTATTTTAATTACTGAATAAATTACCTTCATATCTAATTTAATTATTTACTTATTACAGCAACAGGATTTTTTTCCGGCCCTTTTTAACTTCGGCCTACTCCTCTCTCCAGGCAGGCCCGCTTAACTGCAGCCCACCAACAGTTATTTTTTTTCATTCGGAAGGAATTTGGGCCGGCTGCTGAGACAGGCACGCTGGCCGGCTGAGGCTGGGAGGCTGGTCCGCTGCAGTCTGGCCCGCCAGCACTTAAATTTTTTTTAATACACTGCAGGTTTGGGCCGCCACCCTGGCCTGCTAAGAAAATGAGGTCAATCTGCTTAGCTGGCTTGTTGACCGATGGCAGGCCAGCCGCCTTCTTCTTTTTTTATTTACTTTTCTTTATTTCTTTAAATCCTAATTTTCTTTAAAAATCCATAACTTTTTCATTTTAACTTCGATTTAACCCAAACCAATTCCATTGGACTCTATTTAACGCCCTCTTTGTAATGCAACTGACAACGCCAGCGTGTGTACTACACGTGCTGCTCTGGGGCGCGCGTGGCCTGCCGCACGTGTGCTACACGCGCCGCCTCCGAGCGGGTTTTTTTACGAACTGAATCTAATCCAACCTATTTCTATGCTATGTGATCTATGTCTAAGGCCAATCACACAATTTTCATACCGAAACATAAAGAATTCATAATAAACATATAAAGGATAAACATGCAGTGATAATCAAATAATCCCAGTACAGAATGCGAGGAAATCCAAAGCAATCCGACAGAGGGAAGGATAACCTACCTCTTGAATGCGACTTCACGGATCAAAAACAAGATGGAATTTGATGTGGGTGGCCAATACCCCTTCCTTTCTTCTCTCTTTTTCTTCTCTTTTCTCTTTTCCCTTTTCCCTCTTTTCCTTTTCCTCCCTGCCGACTCTCTACCTCACAGCGCTCTTTTTTTTCTTCTTCAATCTGTGCATGTGTGTGAGGGAGTGATGGATGGGTTTTAATTAATTAAGGGGGGCCAAAAAATAGGGATGGTGGGGGAGGTTATGGGGGAAATTAAGGGATT
>AP025068.1:26506154-26569272 GCA_036186865.1 Eustoma russellianum
AGGGATGGTGGGGGAGGTTATGGGGGAAATTAAGGGATTGGGGGAGTGGGTAGTTAATTAGGATTAATTTAATTAATATTTTTAATTCTTTTTTTAATTCAGATTTTTAAATTAATTTATAATAATTATTTTTTTCTAAGATTTGCAGTTACAACATTCTACCCCCCTTACAAAACGTTTCGTCCTCGAAACTTGCGTATAGTGTAATTAATGATTTAATATGTCTACTTGATTCATCCACCTAGATAGTGATCAAACTATACGTCCATTGCATATGTTGATGTGTTCACATTACACATTCTCGACATAGAACTAAATCCTCAGAATCATTCCTTATATACGTACAAGTAATTTCTAATCCATTTCTCTTCGCTTGTTTAAGATCGTAACCTAATCTACCTAAGATTATCGAATCAACTTAAGGGTATTGTCATCATACCTGGGTTCTATAACCCAATCATCGGTGTATAACATACTTGTATCTGCGGCCGTCAGCAGTTTCTAAGATCAGTTCTTAGTTGCGCTATAATCTTTAATTTAATTCTCTATAGTGACAACTTATCAACCTCCATTTATACCGTTTGACGTGTATCATTCAACTCATTGTAGTCTACAATTCTGAATTCTTAACTCGTCATATATGATTCATCCCTTAATTACATGTCCAAAACAAACACATGTCCAAAATATCCATCAAGTCATCCAATTTATTACTCATTACACTTCATAAACATAGAATCAAGTCTCAAAATCAATTCTTACGTACTTACGAGCTAATTCTATGATTATGTCCATACTTCTCTAAAAATATCATCAGCCTAATATACGAAATATATGTATGAATAATATTTTTCTTCTAGTGAAAACGTGACGTACATGGCTATAGTTTGAAATATAACTTTAGTGATTTTAAAATAATACTATTCTTATTTATTTATTTTAATTTTTTTGTAAACAAAATTCGAGATAATATACTCGTTTTCGCAAAGCGGTGTTTCAAATGTCCTCTCATAAAAAAACAATGATATAACTTGTTTGCAAATTGTTTCGACGAAATGGCATTAAAATAGTTGAAACACAACAATCATAAATCTGTTTTTTTTACAAAACGATTTGAGCACGGTAATACAAATTCTGAAAGCTATGTTTTGTTTCGCAAAGTGAAACCATTGAAAACTTAACAATTATAAAGTTTCATAAAATAATTTGGATAAGATACTTCTTCTTTTTTTCAATATATATATATATATATATATATATATATATATATATATATTGAAACTATTTCCACTTCACTAAATTAAATACGTTCATCATAAGCAGATAAATCTATTCAAAAACATTTAATGATACAATACTTGCAATGTCGATAGTTGACAAATAAATTTATTTTAGCAAAATAAATATGGCTAAACGAAAATTGAGAAATATAAGAAATATGTGAACATATCGTTCTTTGAAAACATATATGTTTTAAAATTATATCTATCCTCGAGAGTTGTCAAAGTGGTTGAAATTTCATTATGTTGATATACAAATTCGGAGGGGAATATAGCCTTGTAAAGGAATATACTAAAAATTGAAATTAGTTGAAATGTTTAGTAGCAAGAATCTTTGAAATACCTTTGGAGTATGAAATATGTCTTGGTGTACGTGCTTGTACGAAAACGTTTAACTACTTGATAAATAATAGTCCAATACTTCTTACAATTTTTCTAAATCACCCCTTACTGTTAGTGAAAAATCCACCTATTTACCTTTTCTTATAAATCTTTCACTTAATTGTCCAGCCCTAGTATGACACACTAATTATAAATTGACTTAGGAAATTCTAATTCACCATGCTTCCGCACGCCACACTGATCCAGTGTACCTTGTTACTTGTTTATTTGAACCACTAATTTTATTCTAGTTCATACGAAAACAACCACTACTTGTTCATGCCTGCTCTATTTTAATTTAAGCCCACTAAATTCAAATCAGGTAAGTCGACTTTTCTATAAATTGACACTTAACTAAAAGTTTGTAAAGATTCATTACTCACATGTACTTGTTATAGACGGTTCACGCTTTTTGCTACCAATCAATATCTCTAATGAGACTAATATCGTCGTCATGCTTAATAACTCTAAATTTCAACATCTTAACTTCAGACTATAAATTCCTTCACACGATTCTCTTACTAAACGCTACTGATTATAATGATTATGAATCGTTACTTAGTTTCTAACATTTCTCTATAATTCATCTCTTAGTATCTATAATACTATAATAGTTTCATTTCTTAGTAGCTATTATGTCAACTTAGACCTAAGTCTGCTCTGATGCTACCTTCCAAATAGGAATATGGGTCCGTTTTACTTTATCCTAATAGTACCGGGTCACATGTTGTTGTTGCAGTGAAGTAGCTCGAGTCACTGCTTGACTTATTAATATGTAACTAGCGTTTGTAGTAGAGTGTTCTGGTTAGCATTTTAATTCATTCAAATTAATTATATAGTATTCAATTAGGGTTACTAAGATCACCGCTTAAAGAGTTATGATCAACTTAGATAAGGTAGAATTGTATGGGATACCCTAGGTATACGTGTTTCGTAACCGATCGTCTCCTTAGATCTGAGGTCATAACTTACTTTTAGGGTTGTTTCTTAGTATCATCATTTCTTAAGTCTAAGATCATGTCTTATTTCTAAAATCATGCTTAGTTTGTAATCAACGCTTATGACTTCCTTTAGTACTTCTGTCCAATGTCAACTCTGAATCGGAATTATTATATATGTTTAAGATTGTGACTTATGTTTAGGATCATCGCTTATGTTCAAATCATCACTAATGTATAAGATTGTGACTTAGGGCAAAATCGCAACTTAATTTCTAATATCATAGCCTAAATCTACATTTCTGCCGTTGATCTAGAACCATTCTTTGAAGATCAAACTTTCAGCGTGTAATACCTCTTAGACTCATTCTGAAATTAGATCCAAGTGATCTGGGGTGTCAATTCTGCTGAGTCACCACTCCTCCGCATCTCTTTATCGAAGAATCTCAGGTCCAAGTGCGGTGATGGTAGAGGCGATGCCTACTAGTTCAGCAGCTAGTGCTATTGTGCTAAGGTGTTAGTCATAGTGACTATGACATCTTCAAGGGCTTGGGGATGATCCCCTGATTTCGGTGGTTCTCACCACCATGTCCTCTATTACCGTCTTGTTCACATCTTGCCGGCCTTTTTCTTGAATTTCAAAACTTTCAAGATTATATCTATTTAAATACATGTTAAGTTACGAGGTATTTTAGGAATTTCTAACAACGTACGAGTTGCATGCAAATGTTCAGGGGTAATTTGGGAAATTCTGTCGCTTACAGAATTCATGCCAAAAGTTAGGGGTGGAATGATAATTAATTAAGTTAACGATCGCTCACCCTCGTAGCCCTTAACCCGATCATAACTTAAATCTAAGATCATCACTTAACCCTATTTTGCTTATCAGGGGTACAATCGTCATTTTAAGGAAAAGATTGTAGCTTAAGTCTATGTGATCTAGTTACTCCTGTGTTTCCGAGGAGGATCTGGAGCCTCGTCTCTGATACCACCTGTAGCGCTCTGCTCCCGAACCCTAGTTTCGAGAACAGTGCACCCAACGTAGCCTACTATGAGGACTACCAGGCGTCGTTCAAACTTCTTTACACGTCAGAACTGACGTAGAAATTTTTCGCAGAAACGATAATTAAATAAATAAACGTCTTGATTAAATTAAATCCATCAGAATAAAATCAAGTATAAGGGTTGACGAAACTCGCTAAGTCAAGTATGAAATACTAAAATCAAACAGTAAACCTAGGTGGAGATATATCTGACCATCCCAAGAACAAGCTCCCGGTCAACAAGATCCCTTCTTCGAGCCCAGCTCACTCTTCCCAGCTCGCGTAATCTGTCTCATCCTCGATAAACATATATAAACTCTTAATCCTGCTCACCTGTGGATGGGAGGTGGGGGTGAGTGATGGGAGTCACTAGTAGGTTATCCGTCTCTCCCGAAAAGGAACTGTCACATACTGAGTCGGGTAAACACATAAAGCACGTAAAGCATAAACAGATAAATAAATAAAGTAGCTAGAGCATAAATAAAGGAATAACACATACCCGACCCGATCCGTATCCCAAAGCATAACACTGAAACAACTTAACAACAAGGTCATCGATAATCACAACAATAACAAATGCAATGCGCAACTTCATGATGCATGCTCTTCTATCTCCGTGTCACACGCAGTCATTTAATATCACACGCTATGCTCATTCTTTTACATGTTATGCTATCCATGTCTTGGGTCCTATTAGGTGAAGGTAACCATTATTACCAACACCCATCACACGTCTCGTCAAGCCACACGTCCCGTAGGACCACCGGCTCATAGGCCAAATATAATGCTCATACCATAAATGCGTCACACTTGCACACTTCCGTTTTTCCAATGTTGCATGCTCCGTTCTATGTTGCGTACCTATATTCTGTAGTTACCCTATGTTGCGTGGGGTTCATTATTGTATTTTATCTTCTACCGTTATTTTATCTGTCAAGACTTTATTTTAGGTTTCTACACTTTATTTTATTTTTTCTAGGCTTTCACACACTTTGCTATTTTATTCAAATAATTTTATCTTCCCCTACTATTTTTATTTCTTTTATTTTAATTTATTTAGTGAGTTTCTAAATTTCCTTATGTATAAAAACATTTTTAATGTTAAATTAATCAATTATATATTTTTATCCATATTTTATCAATATTATTTTATTAATATTTATTTTTATTATTTTTTTCTGCCGAAGCCTCCATCAGCGTATATAAGTCTTTTATTTTTTTATTTTATTTTACTTTATTTTAATTACTGAATAAATTACCTTCATATCTAATTTAATTATTTACTTATTACAACAACAGGATTTTGTTTCCGGTCCTTTTTAACTTCGGCCTTCTCCTCTCTCGAAGCAGGCCTGCTTAACTGCGGCCCGCCAACAGTTTTTTTTCATTCGGAAGGAATTTAGGCCGGCTGCTGAGACTGGCTCGCTGTGTTGAGGCTAGCAGGCTAGTCCGCTGCAGTCTGGCCCGCCAGCACTTAATTTTTTTTAATACACTACAGGTTTGGGCCGCCACCCTGGCCTGCTAAGGAAATGAGGCCGATTTGCTTAGCTGGCCTGCTGACCGACGGCAGGCCAGCCTTCTTCTTCTTTTTTTATTTACTTTTCTTTATTTCTTTAAATCCTATTTTCTTCAAAAATCCATAACTTTTCCATTTTAACTCCGATTTACCCCAAACTAATTCTATTGGACTCTATTTAACGCCCTCTTCGTAACGCAACTGACAACGTCAGTGCGTGTATTACACGCACCGCTCAGGGGCGCACGTGGCCCGCCGCGCGTGTGCTACACGCGCCGCCTCTAGGCGTGTTTTTTTGACGAACTGAACCCAATCGAATCTATTTCCGTGCTATGTGATTTATATCTAAGGCCAATCACGTAATTTTCATACCAAAACATAAAGAATTCATAATAAACATATAAAGGATAAAGATGCTGATAATCAAATAATCCCAATATAGAATGCAAGGGAATCCAAAGAAATCCGACAGAGGGAAGGGTAACATACCTCTTGAATGCGACTTTATGGATCGAAAATAAGATGGAATTTGATGTGGGTGACCAATACCCCTTCCTTTCTTCTCTCTTTTTCTTCTCTTTTCTCTTTTCCCCTTTCCCTCTTTTCCTTTTCTTCCCTGCCGACTCTCTACCTCACAGCGCTCTTTTTTCCCTTTAATCTGTGCGTGTGTGTGAGGGAGTGATGGAGGGGTTTTAATTAATTAAGGGGGGCCGAAAATTAGGGATGGTGGGGGAGGTTATGGGGGAAATTAAGGGATTGGGGGATGGGTAGTTAATCAGGATTAATTTAATTAATTTTGTTAATTCTTTTGTAAATTCAGATTTTTAAATTAATTTATAATATTATTTTTTCTATGATTTACAGTTAACGACACCTATGTCTAGCTTACTCACTTTATTTATTTAATTGTAAAATAGATCTTTGATTTCCACTTTTTATCTTTATTTAATTAGTTTATGTAAGTTGCTTTCCTATTAAAGTTTATTCTTGTTGCCACTTTAAAATTTTCACTTATACTGCTGACTGCGATACGATAATTGTACTTAATTCTATTTGGTACGCTATCCTAATATCATAGTCTCCTTGCCTTATTTTTCTAACAGCTCAGGGATGCGGGTCGTAACAGATCAAGAACTTTGCAGAACACTTGGCACGTGTACAATTTCCATTTGATTGTTAAGTTAAAATATTTAAAGGTTTCTAAATTGGTGTGATCCTAGAACCTTTAAAAAGAACCTTATAAATGAATTCGCAATCTTTTTAGAACGATTTGATACCACAACATCTCTTCATGTTGATGTAGAATGTAATTGATGAAGAGATCAAGACACAATAACAATTCTTGCAACTCACAGAAAAGGGTTTTAATTCGTCAAAGTTTTATTCATCCAAAACGTTTGCAAGGCTTTTATATGCCGCATCAGTGGTTGCCTTGATGAATAAGACAAATTAACCATAATGCAAGAAGAAAACCTAGCAAAATCTATTTTGAAACTACGAAAACATGTAAAAATGTTTTAGTATACTAAAATTACCTAATTAACTAATAGAATATGCATTTAATAAAATGTTACTGTCCTCTTTTATTGCGCTGAAAATAAGGCTATGCAAATCCATTTTAAATGCACATTTGAACTTCACAGCATGTTGGCCAATTAGTTCACCCACCCTCCATTGCAAGATCTTCAATATAATCACATGATTCTTCATGGACTCCATAACATTATCATTGGTTTGTATCTTCTCCCCCGTCTCAAAAAGATTCGTTCTCGAATCTAAACTACACGAAAGTGAAGTGAATTTGTTGTTGTGATTGTTGTCTAGCGAAGGAGGTTGGTACTCACAAGAACCTTGTTCATTACCATCACTTCCACAAAATTCTGGCGGAACTTGAGGATTGCAATTGTAGTTCTGAACGTATGGATTTTGTTGAGCGAAAGGGCATTGGTTGCTGTACCGAGGTAGACCTTGGTAGTTACTGACATCATCAACTTGTTGAGTTGAATTGTCTTGGATTGGAGGACATTGATTTGAGATGTGATCTCGATTGTCAAAACAATTGGCGGGTTCGAACTCAAGTTTTTCTCGACTAAAGAAGCCAAATCCATCATATGTTAATTGATTGTAACTATACCTTCAGCGTGAATGAATTTCGCACCATGTTCTCTTCCGGATGATTGCCGTTGGGATTTGACGGCAAGTTTTCTAGCAGTGTTCTTGCAATAGACAAAGGTATATGAAAGAAATTATCACACTGGCAGAATCTAAGATGTTAAGGTCTTGGATCCCTCCTCACAAATACCATGACTGCAAACATCAGATGATTTCTGCACTCACAGAAAGTCTTATCCATAGCTTGACAAATTTGAAGTAGGTCATGTCTAACCTGAGAAACTTTCTGAGCGGAAAGAATTTTTGAAGGAATTCTTCTTTCAAGACATTCTAGAAACTGAGAATTTGAGAAGGAAGATCAAGATACCATCGTTTGACAGGGTCTTGTAGAGTGAGAGTGTAACGCCCTGCTCTCGAACCCTAGCATCGGGAACGGTGTAACTCCCGTAGTCTACTATGAGAACTACAAGGCGTTGTTTAAACTTCTTACACGTCAAAAATAACTTTTTTTGGAAACGATAATTAAAAAGTCAAAATCAATTTAAAAATAATCCCAAAACAAAAATAAATGAGATGTTTACGGCTGACGAAACCCAACATGCCAATCGAAATTCTAAAAGTCTAATAAAAACGAAATAAATGTGAATCCATCAAATATCCCCAAAGAATATCTCGAAAGCTCACTCGTCCCAGCTTGCGCAGTCCGACTCGTCCTCTACGAAAATATACTCATACTCGAGCTCACCTGTGGAAGGAGTAGTAGGAGGGGTGAGTGATTGGGAAATCACCCGTAGGTTACCCGTCTATTCCCAGAAAGGAACCATATTTACAATAAATAAACAAATACATAAAGCAATTAACACATGCGTGATCTGATCGCAAAGTAAGCATAACATTACGCAAATAACACATATCCGATACGACTTGCAAAGTAAGTATCAGTAAACAAATATAACATCGTCACATATCCAAATACAATGTGCAACTTCATGATGCATGCTTCTTCACACTACCGTGTCACACACCCAATCGTATCAAATCACACGTCATGCTTCTTCTATCCATGTATGAAATGCATGTCTTGGGGTCCTATCACACGCTCCATATAATCGAGTCAACGTACCTCGCTCTGTTCCTGGAGTCAGCGTAGACCCCGCTCCATATCGTGGAGCCACTCGCCCCAAAAGAATGCGCGTGCTATGAATGCTACACACTTTCACACTTCCGTTTTTCCTATGTTTCATGTTCCGTTCTATATTGCGTAGTTACTCTATATTGTGTGGGGTTCATTACTGTATTTTATCTTCTACCCTTATTTTATCTTTCTAGACTTTATTTTATGTTTCTACACTTTATTTTATTTTTACTAAGCTTTCAACCAGTTTATTATTTTATTATTTTTTTCTCTTGCTTTAATTTCATTTTCTTCTCTCTCTTTTTTCTTCCCTTTTTCCTTTTATTTTAATTTATTTAATGAGTTTCTAAATGATATTAATATTATATTAAATATTTTTTTCCTTCTTTTTGTTTCATCAAGAGAAGGTTGACGCAAATTCAATATTCTGAAGTTCATAAAATAAATTTAGTAAGATGTATCATTATGCCATCGAAATTCACAGGTTAAAAATTTTGAAATTGATTTCGTGTTAAATTTTCAAGCCAAAAAGATCTCAATTTTAAAGAACGTGGATAAGGAAATTTTACCTTAAGAATATCTGTTGCAGGAACAAATAAAGTTGTACTAACTTGCGAAGACGAAAACAGTGATTTGCAGTTTCACATATCACAATATCACAATGTAACTAACTGAATATTATTAATACGTGTCTTCCCAAACCGATGTGTCACAAGGTAGATAAATGGCCATCAGTTTTACTATGGTCATAATTTTTAGTCACCATAACACCTACTTTTTTTTCATCGAATACGAACAACATAAGCAAAATATGCATATAAGATCATATACGATGTAAGTATGATTCAACACAGGAAGTGCGGGCAATTCGAGAAGAGAGAAAGGTAACCTATCTTTTCAGACGAATTTTCTACGCACTTTCTTCTCCTTCCTTTACTCCTATGCTGTCCGGATTTTTTATTGGTGCAAGGGGTTGGCTGCCGATTCACATATGGGTATGGATAGGGTTTATTTTGTGTGTATTCATGTATGTGAAGAAATTAGAGTTTGTTGTGTATAAAGTATTCTATTCCTCCTCCAAATAGGTTCGTGCCGTTTTCTTCTTGGGTTGGGAGGGAGAGCAGCCGATTCTTTTCAATGTGGAGAGGGTTGGGCATTTGTTTTGGTTGTTGGGGATGGTAAGATTTGATTTGTGTTTATGGTTAGATATATAATATTATTAGGATATACTTATTAATTTCCTAGTAGGTTTAGCAAAATAAATGTGTGTTTTGCTCTTATGGTAAGAATTATCTTTCAATTTTCTATTTCATCCAAATACTACTAAGTAAAATTTATCTCATTCTAAAATTTATTTCATTCTTTTATTATTTTATTTTCCTAATTTCCAAAAGGAAGAAACCGAGTTGTAACAGAGATGATAGACTACCAGCCTATCTTGATTTGCTTCTACGTGTGACCAGGGTATAATAGAACAAACTGTTGGATACAATCAATCCTATACTAAGACGCAATCGTCGGTGTGTGTATATGAAAACAGTAAAAAGTAGACCAAACACGGGGCGAGTCGAGGACTCTGTCCGTAAGACAAATTTCTCCGGTATATTGCGCCCAACCGATGTTAAAAATCATCTCTCAGGATACAATGGGTACCTGTTCAGTTGAGCGGCACTGCTGAACTTGAAATGCAGCGAGCCTTCGAGTGTCCTGACTCCTTTTAGACATGATGCAGAAAGTAGAAAATGTTAAAAGCAGAGGAGTGTGTGTGCTGATCGCACACCTGCCTCTGTTTATATAGGGGACTCGGTTGCAGAATCGGTTATGCAGATGAATTTGTGTCAGTCAGATCACAATCGTAGACCAACTAGAGTCGTTGGACGAAACCAACCATCATCTGTTGGGCGGTTTTTGGAAGGTTTAAATTACAGCTGTTAGATGAAAACTAAAATACAGGATTAATCCTGGAGCGTTAGATGAAAACCACATTCAGTTGGCGGTTAGGTCAGTTTGAATTTCAGCTGTTAGATCAAATCTGCCTTTTCCGCCACCGTTAAATCAAAACATTTTCATCTACAGATTAGGAGACCATTTGATTTAAATCATTTAATCGAAACCGATCGTTTGATTTAAACCATTTAATCAAAGCCAATCGATCGTTTAAATAATTGATTACAACCGTTTTGATACTAGACCGGAGCGCCCGTAGGAGAACATTTTGGCCGCTGTGCAGGTAGGCCTGAAGCCTTTAAACTATTTAAATAGGAACCGGCCCGGCCCATAAGCCCACATGCCCATGTGCCCACGAGCCACGAGCCTGATCCAAGCCGAGCCGGCCGTTCGGACGGGCGACGGCGACGTACGCGCACGTGTGTGCGTGTGTGGCACTTTCTAGGTCTTTCCTCCGGCCAAAAACTTCGTATGCCGTAAGGACACATCTAAAGTGGCCATTCTAGCCATTTATAAGGTGGCTAAAATAGTTCAATTGTCCAATGTGGTATTCCTCTATAAGGGTGATGTGGCCTCCTAAGAATAGGACATATCCCCCACTAAATTATGTTTTCCATCTATTTTGAGCATTAATTTCTCATTCACCCGGAATCGTAATTGAGTGATTCCAAAGCCTAAAATTAACTACTCGTTACGTAGATGATTAAGGGCCTATTAGCTTCCATTTTCTATTAATGAAAACTAATTATAATTAAGCTCAAAATATGTTTCTTAACCATGTTTGTGACTTGTCTTAATAGGCCAAAGCCCAAACTTCCAATTCTCCAACAATCCCCCACATGAACGAAAATTAATGCAAATACACACGCAAACTCTAAGGAGAATCCAGACAAGAAAATGTTGCATCAGAAGAAGTAGCTTCTGGCTTTGAACCTTTCATAGTGATGTACCATCAGATTCACTCGGCCAATTAATGACTTGATGTCTTGAACCAGTCAGCCTTTACTGTGAACCTAGACAACGATACTCACACAACATTTTCTTTAACACCCTTTTGGTTCTCATGGTTGTGTTCATTTTGGCCATAAGCAACCTGGTTTCAGAAAGTGTTTTAGAGAAATCTTGCCTCACAGAGTTCTCTTAGAAGCGGCCCCACTTCACACTTACATAGGTTATTTCTATCAGGAGCATTATGCCATACCCCACTTGATGTATCAAGATATAGGATATCATTGAAAGCTTTAGCTTACCCTAAATATTATCTACAGACAGCACTTTTATGTAACAGAATGAGCAAGTGCTATACTGAAACTTCAAACTTAGTTGTCCCATTGAACCAAGATTATGGGATCTCCAGTCAATAAGGTTGAGTTACCATTACAAAGATTCTTGCATTAAAAGCTTAAGTCCTATTCCGTTTGTCAATCTTGACATCTGATCTCTAGGCAAGCCTTTTGTAAGCGGATCCGCAAGATTCTCCATTGATTTTATGTAATCACTAGAAGTCACGCCATTAAAGATCAACTGTTTAATGGTGTTATGTCTCTGACGTATGTGTCGTGACTTACCATTGTAGATGTTGCTTTGAGCACATCCTATAGCTGACTGACTATCACAATGTATGCTAATAGGAGCGATTGGCTTAGGCCAGCATGAAACATCTTCTAGGAAATTTGGAAGCCATTCAGCCTCTTCCCCAGCTTTATCCAGTGCTATAAACTCAGCTTCCATAGTGGACCGAGCTATGCACGTTTGTTTTGTGGATTTCCACGACACAGCAGCAGCGCCAACAGTGAATAAGTATCCACTGGTGGACTTTGAGTCCTTACTATCTGATATCCAATTCGCATCGCAATATCCTTCTAATACTGCTGGATATCTCGTATAATGTAATCCAAGGTTCATTGTGTACTTCAGGTACCTCATCACTCTATTTAGAGCTTTCCAATGATCATCACTTGGATTACTGGTAAACCTGCTCAATTTGTTTACTGAACAAGCTAAGTCTGGTCTTGTACAGTTTGTTATGTACATCAGACTCCCAATTACCTAAAAGTACTTCAATTGAGCTACAGGTTTGCCTCGGTTTTTCCTTAAACATATACTTAAGTCAAGTGGAGTTTTTATTGGTTTTGTATCAAACATATTAAATTGTTTGAGAATAGTTCAATATGATAAGTTTGCGACATAGCAAGACCATCAGCTACCCGAGAAATTTTAATTCCTAGAATGACATTGGCACCCTCATATCCTTCATATCAAAATTTTGTGTTAACATCTTCTTCGTATTCAAGATGATGTCACGAGTACTGCCCATGATTAACATGTCATCTACATAGAGACATACTATCACATAGGCATTTGGTGTGCTCTTGATGTACTCACACTTGTCACGCTCATTGATCCGGGAGCAGTTTGACATCATTACCTGATCAAACTTTAAATGCCACTGCTTGGGTGCTTGTTTAAGTCCGTACAGAGACTTAACAAGTCTACACACTTTCTTTTCTTGTCCTGGGACGACGAACCCTTCAGGTTGTTCCATATAAATTTCTTCCTCTAACTCACCATTCCAAAAGGCAGTCTTCACATCTATTTGATAGATTTCTATGTTGTAGAATGCAGAAATCACCACTAACATCCTGATGGAAGGGATCCTAGTCACTGGTGAGTAGGTGTCAAAGAAGTCTAATCCTTCTTTCTGTCTGTAGCCTTTGGCTACCAATCTGGCCTTGTACTTGTCAATAGATCTATCTTCTTTCAATTTATTCCTAAAAATCCACTTGCATCCGAGTGGTTTACTTCCTGGTGGAAGATCTACCACTCCCAAGTGTGATTTTGAAGAATAGAATTTATCTCCATATTCATTGCCTCTTTCCACAAAGGAGCTTATGGAGTTGTCATTACCTTAGAGAAAGATCTCGGCTCATTTTCTACCATGTAGGTTAGAAAATCTGGTCCAAAAGATGTCGGTATTTTAGCTCGTTTGCTTTGACGAGGTTCCTCAGTTGCTTGAGGGGTCGTCTCACACACTCTCTTACTAGTACTAGCTTCTTCATTGTTTTTGTCTTTCTTCCGTAAAACATTTCAAAGAACACTGCATCCCTCGACTCCAAGATTGATGTGAATATGGTGCAGTCGTTTGATGAATGATGCCATGTTCTGAACAGAATTCATTAAACGATGCGTCATATTCCACGCCTCTATCACTTCGAATTGTTTTAATTCGTTTGCTAAGTTGATTCTCAACTTCATTCTTATAATCTTTAAAAGCATCAATGGCCTCATCTTTGCTATTTAGCGAATAAACATAACAGTATCTAGTGCAATAGTCGATAAAAGTTAAAAAATACTTTTTACCTCCTCTTGTTTGCATAAACTTTAAAGCACACAAATCTGTATGAATTAAATCCAAGGGTTCAGTGTTTCGTTCCGTTGAAGGAAATGGTGCTTTTGTTATTTTTGCTTCAACACATATTTGGCATTTTTCTTTATTATTAAAGTCCAGTTTGGGTAATAAGTCAAGGTTAATCATTCATTGTATTGACTTTTAATTAACATGCCCCAAACGAAAATGCCATAAACAATAAGACTCAAGCATGTAAGCAGAAGAGGAAACAATTTTATTAGCCTCAGTGGGTGCAACTCTCTTGGGTACAATAGTCATAACATACAATTTGAACATGTTATCAGTAAGTTACCTCTTTCCTAAAAACAAGTCATTCTTAGAAAGAGTAAATTTGTTTGCCTCAAAAACAAGTCTGAAACCATTACTGACTAGTAGAGCGCCAGATGCCAAGTTCTTACGAATGTCAGGAACATGCAACACATTTTGCAGGGTCAGCTCCTTTCTGAGGTTAGTTTCAAAACCACCTTGTTTGATCCTTCGATCTTCGAGCTGTCGGAGTTTCCCATGAAGAGTTGTTCATTATTTGTTGTGGGTACATAGTCTTTGAACATTGCCCTGTTGGCACATACATGTCGAGTGGCCCCTGTGTCCACCCACCATTCACGCAGATTGCCCACTACATTACATTCAGTCATCACTACGTAGAGATCCAGATCTTCCATTGCGCTGACCAGATTCGCTTTTGCTTTGGTTTGATTCTGATTCCTTTTGGGCTTGCAACTGTCACTGCTACATTGCACTGGTTTTCCACAGTTATAACACTTACCAGTGAACATCTTTGCAATCTCCTTGTCCTTGACGTTCATAACCAAAGTGTTATTCTTCATTTTATTCTTTGCCTCAGCAACATGAGCATTGGCTTGACCAGAGTGAGAGATTGGCTTTCTATCTGTAAGACGATTGTCCTCCTCTATCCGAAGCTAGACAATCAAATCTTCCATTTTCCTTTCCTTTCGTTTGTGCTTGAGATAGCTCTTAAATTCCCTCCACGAAGGAGGTAGCTTCTCAATCACAGTCGCAACTTGGAAAGATTCACTGAGCGCCATGCCCCTCCTCTTCCATTTCAGATACCAACATCTATATTTCGGCACACCTGCGAGATTACAGTTTTGGAATGTAGCATTTTGTAGTCAAGAATTTACCAACTATCAATTTTTTCGTTCCAACATCTTCTGTGCGATATATTTTATCTGAAGCCAACAACAACGCTTTTGCAGTTTTAAAGTACAAAACACGCCATATATAGTATTATCCAGGCAACTCAAGATAAGATTCAAGCAACAAAAATTGTTATACGCCCATGCTTCAGCACCTAAGGCATTCTGCATGTTCAGATTCTGATCCTCCACAGGTTCCACAACAGGTGGATCTTCGCTCAGAATTCTTGCCAAGCCTAGTGCGCTAAGATAGAACAACATCTTTTGCTGCCATCTCTTAAAGAAACTACCTGCAAATTTTTCACGCTTCTCCACATGTGAAATTGTGGCAGCAGGATTCATCTGAGGCCCTCCGTTAAGAGCCACTGGAATAGTGTAAACGGCACATTGTTTTGGGCACTGGCAGCAACGTTATTGGTCCCGTCAGGTGCAGACATGGAGTGTACACCGTTAAAGCTATGAATAGAGTTAGAGCTCTCGTTTTCCATTCCTGTTCAATTGATCAAAACGAATGGATCAGAACAGTTTCGGATATAAGAAATGGGTAGAAGCAGACTGCAAATCAGTATGAACACTACTTGCGTACAGAATTTGAAAAATAGTACAGAAATTAATTAGATCAGGATACGTCTTAGTATATAAATTAATTGGATCAGAATACGTCTTAAGCTTGTTGGATACAATCAATCTGTACTAAGACGCAATCGTTCGGTGTGTGCGTATGAAAATAGTAAAAAGTAGACCAAACCCAGACCGAGTCAAGGACTCTGTCCTTAAGACATATTGCTCTGATATACTATGCCCAATCGGCGTTAGCAATCGTCTCTCAGGATACAACAGGTATCTGTTCAGTTGAGAAGCACTGCTGAACTTGAACTGCAGCGAACCTTCGAGTGTCCTGACTTCTTTTGGGCATGATGCACAATGTAGAAAATGTTGAAAGCAGAGGAGTGTGTGTGTTCTGATCGCACACCCTACCTCTGTTTATATAGGGGAGTCGGTTCCAGAATCGATTGCAACCATTTTGATACTGGACCAGACCGCCCGTAGGAGAGCATTTGAGCCGCTGTGCAGCTAGGCCTGAAGCCTTTAACTATTTACAGAAAATAATTAATCCAAAGGCCCAAATAAATTTTCTCCAAAAAGATAGGAATTGGCCCGGCCCACGTGCCCACAAGCCCAAGCCGAGCCGAGCCGGCTAGACGAGTGGTGGCGGCGGCACGCGTGTGGCACTTTCTAGGTCTTCCCTCCGGTCAAAAACTTCTCATGCCCTAGGGCATATCTAAAGTGGCCATTCTAGCCATTTATAAGGTGGCTAAAATAGTTCAATTGTCCAATGTGGTATTCCTCCATTAGGGTGATGTGGCCTCCTAAGAATAGGACACATCACCCACTAAATCATGTTTTCCATCTACTTTGAGCATTAATTTTTCATTCACCGGTATCGTAATTGAGTGATTCCTAAGCCTAAAATTAACTACTCGTTATGTAGATGATTAAGGGCCTATTAGTTTATATTTTCCATTGACGAAAACTAATTATAATTAAGCTCAAAATATATTGCTTAACCATGTTTGCAACTTGTCTTAATGGGCCAAAGCCCAAACTTCCAATTCTCCAACAATCTACACTGAATCTCCTCAGGTGATGGTGATTGTTTTCACAAGAGAAGACATAATATTTAAGGAGTAAGGAAATAAGATCAGGATTATGTTCAATTGAGGCTTGAACTTGATGATTATTGATCAACTGAGCAAAGCTTGGTATGACAAAATCTCTTAAATTTGGTTCAGGAGGTTCAGGATTTTGAATAGGAGCAGGAACAGGAAGAGGAACAGCAACTTGGATTTGACTCTCGACATCCACCTAGGGGGTGGGCAGATTCAGAAGAACCATTTACAAGTAGATAAGGGAATAAGGGTCGAAAGCATAGGGAAAGGAACACTTGTCATATTTGTTGGATTTAATTTAATAAATCTCTGAATATGACCATTTAATCGAATCAATAGAAAAAGTAACAAAATGCAAAAATTATACCTTGCTACATTGTTGATGCTATTCTGAACATGATGTACTGCTCCTGCTGCTATTGAATCTGGCATGATCCAAGGATTCACGACCTTCCACCAATTGTTGATGCACCCCTTGAATGGATTCAACAATTCACTGCTTTACCCGATGGAGAGGCTAGGCAGTGTGGGCTTGATAAAAAATGACACACATTCCCTCTTTCTTTAACCTTGGCCGACGGCTTTGATGTACCTTATGAGGAGGTGAAGCCCTCCTCCTTTATATAGAGGGAGAAAGGAAGAATCCTGATGGGTTTAGGATTCAGAGTTGTATCTGAAACCAAACCCTCTTCCTTTATGGATAGAGATTTCCTTATCCCAGTTACTTGGGGATATACTTGATATTATCATCAAGTTATCTTTATCCATTATTAAAATTATTAAATATTTAATAATAAATATTATTATCTAATATTTAATGTTAAATATTATTTAATATTTTTATGTACCAACAATTATCTACTAGCCACATGTGGGTTGTCGCTCCTCGGGGACCAGAGCTCGTACACTTTATGGTCGTTGCACTTTGAGCTCATCCATCGCGGTCTCTGACCATATGACTTTCTATATATTTGGGTTTTCCATTTTAGATCACACTATACATCCACGAACTTACCCGATGATCACTTAAAGTGTGGATGTTGTACGTAAAAATTAATATTATTACGTGACATATGTGACATATAACATTATCATACATAACGTCCACCTTATGATTAATTCATATAAACTTAATCAACGTGCTGTGCATTACACATTGTTGAGAAATATGTTTGGATAATTTTCAAGATCATGATTTTAAGTGGTGGATACTTAAAAATGTCACACATATTGTTATAAATGATTAAAAGTTGAAAAAGTTAAGAAAAACGACATCGATCTCTCAGGTTGTTACACTTCGATCGATCGATGTACTTCGATCCCTCACATCGATCGGTCCATGTAAGGCAGAGAAAAACCAAGACCTTACTGTGAGACATCGAACTCTAAACCTGAGACACATTGATCGATCGATGTACATCGAACCCTCACTTCGATCGGTCGATGTAGGTCAGAGACAAACTCTGAAAATCACTGTGAGACATCGATCTCTAAACCTGAGACACATCGATCGATCGATGTACATTGAACCCACACTTCGATCGATCGATGTAGGCAAGAGAAAAACTCAGAAAATCACTATGAGACATCGATCTTTGAAGTTGAGGCACTTCGATCGATCGATGTCTAGGGTTTTTAGAAATATTTTTCTAAAATGTGATAAAGTAGTTGTTTTCATTTACGCATGATTTATATATGTTCATTATGTTGATGTTATGTGTTTTTGATGATTATAAATATCTTGTGATGAATGTGCCTTGGAAGTTTCTACAATTTACCAAAAAGGGCAAAATTAGTATTTTGAGTTTTGTAGGAACATGACATGGTGAAAATGTTTCAAGGACACATTCATATTATATTTATCATCACAAACGTGCCATTATATCTATTTCTGACCATCCGAGTCATTTCTGGAGTTTTTTCTCAACAGGGGCATTTTGGTCATTCTACCCCTAAGGGTAGTTTCTGTATTTTTGTCCAAGGAATCTCTTGAGTATATTATTATCTTCATTCTGAAGTTGATTTACAATTATATTGAAGATTATTTGGTGGTTTTCTATTACTTCTCTCAAATGATGATATTATCGACAGTAGCGGGATATGTGACGAGTTGTGATGTCACATTCTATTTTTTTGCTTGAAGACCTTCTTTTATATGTCACTGGAGGATATTAATCATCATTTTTCAAAGAATTTAAAGGTGTTAAAGGTGTGAAATTGATCACAACATACAAGGAGAAAAGTGGGAATTTTGGTGTTATATGTTGACATAATCTTGTCAACTATTATTTATTGATTTCTTCTTCAAAAATCTGAGTTGATATGCATATATGCAGTCTCAAAAACGTGTATATACATGTGGCAATGATTGTATACTTTTAGGACCTGTATAGCACGACTAGAAGAGAGGGTTGAATAGTAGGTGCGGAAAATTTGGTTTTTAAAAAATTTTGAATCAAAAACCTAACTTCTGAAAACAGTTGCTGTTTTCAGGTTCTGATTTGAAATGATTTAAAGACCTAGTTACAGGTCTCCCAAAATTATGAAATTTGGTGAGATTCTACTTTCAGATGTTCTGAGTATCTCCTAAAAAATTTAGATAAAAATACCACTCCTAACCCCTTGAAAATACGTTTTTGGTCAGACTGCGCGAATCTGCCAGAAACCATACTCCGACTTGATTTAAAGATAAGACCCTCAATATATGTATTTAAATGGGTTGAAATAGTTTTGAAAAATTCCTTTGGAAAATATATCAATCACGTTGATGTTTACAACCTTTGCAACTCTGAAAATCAGATTACACTGGTCTCAGAACTAATCAAGTTTGATTGACTTATACTTGTCCAAATGGGTTGAAACTTGCGCCAAATGAAACTTAGGAGGTGGGCTATGTTTCTGCAAAATTTTATGATTTTGAAATTCGTTTGCTATTTTTACTCTTGCAATGAAAATGATGCAAAATGCTGGAACCTGAAAGTAAAGACACCAAGGATTTTATACTGGTTCGGTTAGAACAACCTACTCCAGTCTTCGAGGACACCTTCCTTGGTTATCACTAAACATCAAAATAACACCTTATCACAAGGGTTGCTGGAGTTACACACCAACTCCACCCTTTCACAAACAATACAATCAATCACACGGATCACGAACACCACCACTGAACGGATGAAGGTTTGATCACACCTTGATCAACCTTTTACAATAAATGAAATATGTTTGGTGGTACAAACAAAGCCTATTCAATATGTTGAATATAAGACCAATAGACTTGAGAGAAGAAGAAAAAGAATAAAATGTAGAAGAAGAGAATAGTGGATCCTTTTGCACAATGAGAGTTGCTTGGATTCACTTTACACTACTTCTCTTCATTTTATCTTAGAATGGCCGCCCCCTTTAGGTCTTCCACCATCTTGAGAATTCTCTTTAACGCCCTTGGAAGATTACCTTGTGTAGATATGACACAGTCTTTCTCACTTGGCACAACATGATTGGATGGATGACTTGGCTTTGCTTACTTGGCACACTATGATTGTAAGATGACTTACCTTGCTTAGTTGTCACTTGATGATTGGTCCAACTTGGCATCCTTTAATGTGCTGTAAAAATCTGACTAACACTCATAAAACACGTGCCAAATAGTAATCAAAATGTTACCAAACAATCACCATTCAATCCCCTTCAATTTTGGAATAAAATTGAAGACAAAAATGCACCAAAATTTGTCCACAATAAACAACATGTGCCGAAATTTCAGCATGTGTTGTATTTTGAATTGTTTCCTTGTTTATTGCCTTCTTCAATGTTATCAATCATGTGTGGCTTATTTTCCACCAATTGAAGTGCCAAATAAGCTCAAGTCTAAGCTCCAACATGGATGTAGTAGACATGTAGAAAGGCTGCTCATGTGCTGAAATTTTATTTTGACAAGCTTTGTCAAATAATGCACAATATTTACACATATATGGTAAATTTCAATCAACCCTTATTTGAACTTTCTATAACACTTTAACATGTATTGAATATGTAAAAAGTTTCTAGATACATGTTACAAGTAATGCGAAAAACGTTCCATGTGTTATGTTTGTAGAAAATCGAATTTTCGACTTTCGTCGATTACGCAATTTTTCTCTAATTAAATTCAAACTTTTTTTGCACATGTTATATATATTATGTCACACATAATACATATAAAATAAATTAGATATTCAGCTCTAATGGCTGATTAAGATAGGCGCCCATGTGCTTAATAAATTGAATTTGGAATATCCACCATTTGGCCTAAATTGTGGGTGATTTGTGTGTGCCAACATGGAATAATTTCATGGCTGATTTGAACATGTGAGCCACGAAATCTTTCACTATTTTTAAGGTATATAGGCTAGCCATCTTTATATGGAAAGTACGTGGCACGTTGGCGAAGTTTCGGTAGTCACCCGATACGGCAATTTTCGGTTTATAAACTTGTAACGTGTCGTTATAATTTTGTCATCACAATGACTTATATCATATGATATAAGACCTGAATATACTCATAAATATGAGGTGAATATAGTGGTGTGATGTTAACGTAAGTTTGTAATATATGTAATGTGTTGGTAGTACGTCGGAATATATGTGTATTGTGTTTTTTTAAAAAATCTGAATATATATATATATATATATAATATATATAAATGGCGTGTATCTTGAAGGAATAAGGAGACTTTCTATTTTCAATTTGTTACCATCAAGCCTTCTCCAAATGTCTTTATCTAATTAACTAGTTAGTTCATTAACTTAAGCACTTTACTTAACGAACTAGTTTAGTTCATTAATTGCGGAACCTGAAAATGGTTCAAAGACAACAAATGTTTACCATATGATGTAAGATTTAACGCTTCATGGCTTGTTAGTACGGCAACAATATATATAAACATATGAATCACATAAATGTGTCAAACAATAATTATGTCATGCATTTCGTAAAATCTGTACTATTTAAATCATGCATTTGTAAATCATTCAAACACTTTTTCTCAACACATTTTATGACTTGGTGACAAGTGGATGAACCAAAAACAAGCTAGTTGACAAAATTGCCAGCTTAGAAATATTTGAAATAATAGCCAACGGCTATTAGGCTGAAATGGGGCTGAATTGTTCAAAATTTTCAGCCATTCACATGTCCTATTATGTTGCAAAGGAGTTGAGGTATTTTTGGAGGAATATGTCATTCTATCTTCTCCATATTATCTTCATTTTTTAAGACATTCCGAGGTGGAATTTTCGGCCAACATAAGTGTTCCAAGATGGACCAATCATTTTTCTCTATGTTTCCACGTGTGCAAGGTGATTATGTTGACAACCAATGATGCGAAGACACTTAAGCATTGATGATGAAGATGGTGACACATAAGAGTTCTTATCTTCAAGAGCCATTTCACATTATAAATAGGAGGCAAAGGTGAAGAAGAAGAACACACACTTGAAAGCAAAAGTTGAATTGTCTTGCTATCTTCTTCTCTTCATTCTTGTTTCATTCTTTGTAGCCAAGGTGTTCTTGTGATATTTGTTGTAGAGCTACAAGCCTCTTGTGTCTCATTTGTAAGATTGATTATCCAAATCTATAAGGCTACATCAATAGGTGATAGAGGTGTTGCAACCAAAAGTTGCATAGAGGTGTTCATCCAAGTCTTGAATAGGATTGGTGTTTAACCCAAGGATCAAGCTTGGTTCTTATTGTAATTTGGTTCATAGCATAGTGAAACCCAAGGAAAGGTGTTCCTTGGGACTGGAGCAGGTCACATTGATCGAAACAGGATAAATCCTTGGTGTTCTTTTCTTCTTTACATTTTTTCTGTATTCTTGATTTTGGTGGAGTTATACTTCAGACTGTTAGCTTTCATTTGCAACAAGAATCAACTAATTTGAGTAAGGGAAAGTTAGTCTTTCAGTCGTTGCAAAATAACTGCTCTAATCTGACTGCAATCTGACAAGTTTTGAGAAAACTTGAATTCTATTTTAACCAAGAATTGTCTAAGGTCAGGGCCTTTTGGAAACATACACTAGACATCCTAAGGATTGTTTTGGCATAAAGATCAACCTTTTTGGTTGAGTATTCAAAGAGAAACACGTTTTCCAATTTCAGCAACATCCTTTCCAATTCTGTCCAGATTGACCATTTGAATATTGTTATTTGTTTGAAGGGCCAAACGATCATTTTTTTGTCTAATGTTTGGACATAGTCTTTTCAAGACATTGAAGTTAAGTTCTAAAAATTTTCATAATTTTTGGAGTTGTGTACACTGATTTTTGAATATTTCAAAAACGGGTTCTAAATCTGAAGTGGTCTCAGATTCTGTTTTCAAAGGGGATTTTGTTAAAGGGTAGTAGTATAATTTTTGCTAACCACTATTCACCCCCCTCTAGTGGTGTTTATTGTAGGTGCACGGTCCCACACACATATCTCGAATTAATCCCAACAATCTCCCACTTGGACTATGTATCTATCTTGAAGATTATATGTCACCCTTTTAAGCTCATGTAATGTATGTCCTTTACTATGTCTTTCCTTTTCCAATCTATCAACAAATGTTAGCAAAAAACATAAGCCGCATGTCGCCACACTAAATTAGTGACTTGTCCCTCTTAAATCATGATACTAACATTGACATGGATACTGAAATGGATATGTAGTGTGGAATTAATATGCTAGGTGATCATACATATTTAATTCCAACTTGGCCCTGCCTTAGCGAGATCAATAGAATTCAGAATGTATGACGTAACTGCTTAATGTACATTACATCTGCAGAAACTTAAATAAAACCCAAATGTACATTATACAGTTTGTCTGAAATAAACAACTTTATTGAGCACAAGAAAAACCTCACATACTCTCATTAGGATAAAACATCCTCAACCAGACTAAGCCCATACGACTAACATGCTTGCGAAAAACTATGAGTTCCACGGCCTTAGTCAAAGGATCGGCCACCATGGAGTCTGTACTGATATGCTCAATTCTGATCAGACCACTCTCAACTCTTTCTTTATCATCCAGATACTTCATCTCTATATATTTCACTATAGTTGAACTCTGGTTGTTATTTGAACACCGTAGCATTAGTGTCACAGTAAATCCTCATGGGAGACGAGATAGTCTCCACTACTTGCAGCCCTGTGACAAAATTGCAAAGCCATATCGCCTGATTGGATGCATGGAATGATGCTATGAATTCCATTTCCATAGTGGAAAATACCAATAAGGTCTGTTTCGGGCTTTTTTATGAGATGGCACCTCTGTAGAGAGAAAGGGGTTTGAATGATTTCAAAATATGTGATTTAAATGAAAGACGTAAAACATGCATGATATACACAAAACGTGTGCATGATAGACACGTATGCATGATACATTGCTCATCACTTACCTTATTTAGCTCATATATAATGTTGCCGTACTAACGAGCCATGAAGCGTTAAAGATTACATCATATGGCAAACATTTGTTGTGTTTACACTATTTTCAGGTGCCACCATTAATGAACTAAACTAGTTCATTAAGTTAAGTACTTGGTTAATAAAACTAAGTAGTTCATTAAAGGAAGCCACATTTGGAAAACGCACAAAGGCAACAAGGCTGAGGAAGGAAAGTCTTCTTCTCCTCCCCTCATTAATATATACACGCCATACACACATATATATACATATATTTTCAGATTTTTTTTAAAAGCACATACACATGTATTCCAACGTACTACCGACACGTCATATATTTTACGTACGTACGTTAACGTCACACCAATATACTTAACTCATATGTATGAGTATATTCAGGTCTTATATCATATGATATAAGACATGGTGATGACAAATTAAATACGACACATTAAAAGGTTCTAAACCGAAAATTGTCGTATCGGGCGAATACTGAAACTTCGCCAACGTGTCACGTACTTGCCATAAATAGATGGCCAGCCCCTACACCTCAAAAATCATCATAAATTTCGTGCATATGGCAATGTTTTCAGCCAAAAATTCTTTCCATGTTGGCACACACAAATCACCCCACATTAAGGCCAAATTGTGGAGATTCCAATTTTAATTTTGTCACATGTTAATGGCGCCACTTTAGACCCGCCAAGTGCTGAGATTTAAAGTTTATATTATTTATATTATGTGTAACATAATATATATAACATGTGCAAAAAGTTGGAATTTAATTAGAGAAACATCGGGTAATCGATAAATATCGAAAATTCGGTTTTCTACGTACACAACACATGGAATATTTGTGGCACATTATTTGACACGTATCTAGACACTTTTTACATATGTTATACATCTTAAAGTGTTCTAAAAAATTAAATTAAGGGCTGATTGGAATATAACATGTGTGTATTATTAAATGTGCACTGTTTTACAAAGTTAGCAAAAATAATTTTCAGCACATATATATACATTATACACGCATATCACAGCTGAGATGGAGCTTATTTGGAGCCTTGTTGGCATATTGATTGGTCAAGAATCAATCATACAATATTGGTGAATTAAAGAGACAAGCTACAAATGGTAAGATTTCAAACTTTGTCTCATTTGAAACACATGCTAAAAATTTCAGCATGTTGAAATAAGGATAGCCGAATTTATCAAGTAAATGAGGTATATTTTGTATCTTGAATTATGTGATTGATTGGAAGAAGAAATGGAAGCAATTTGAATATTTTTCAAAGTCATAAAGTGTGATATTTTATATATCACATATGCTGAAAATTTTTCAGCATGTGTAGTATGTATAATGGTCGAAATTGAGGCCATGTGGGAGACCAAATTTCATTTCCAAATTGATAAAGATAATTTCTATCAATTGATGATTCATTTTAATTAGAAAAATCAAAGAAAAATGGAGTTATTTTGAACTTTAACTCCATGTATCACATGCTGAAAATTCAGCATGGTAAATATTCATCATGGCCGATTTTTTTCTTAGTAAGGAAGAAATTTTGTCTTGCAATTTATGTGACAATCTTGTGTATTATGGAAATAATTTTATGATTGATATTGGCACATGTTTTGAGTGATATATTCAAATTTTTCCAAGTCATCAATGATGACAACATCCAACCTATCATGAAGTGCCAAGTAAGCAAAGCTTAAATGATCATCCAATGAGAAGGTGACAAGTAAGCAAGACCATGTCACAATGATGTCTTACATTCTCCCATGGACTTAGAAGATAATTTTCAAGAGGGGGAGGATACCTAGGGGGGACGGCCATATGAGCATAAAAGGAAAGAAGAGGAGCAAAAACAAGACAAGCACAAGCATTGCAAAATCAAGTGTGATCAAAAACGCTAGCCTCTCTTCTTCTACTCTATCTTTCTTTCTTCTTCTTGAAAGCCTATTGTATTCATATTTTCAATCTTGAATAGGCTTGTTATAGACCACCACATATTCCATATCTTTGTAAAAGATTGATCAAGGTGTGATCAATCTTCACTCTTGCTAGGTGGTGGTGTTCGTGCGAATTGTATTCGTCGTACAAGGTTTGTAAGGGTTGGAGTTGGTGTGTAACTCCATCAACCCTGTGGTAAGGTGTATTGCATGTGTGTGACTAGTGTGAACCAAGGAAGGTGTTCCTTGAAGACTGGAGTAGGTTGTTTATAACCGAACCAGTATAAAATTCTTGGTGCCATTTTCTTTCAGCATTTACTTTCTGTTACTGCACAGTTTACTCTTTTTGTTGACGTTCGTGAAAATAGTAAAAGACTTTCAAAAATCACGAAAATTTCCATAAACATAGACACACGTTCTAGGGTTAATTTGGCACAAGTTTCAACCCTTTTGGATAAGTATAAGTCGATCAAACATCAAAAGTTCTTAGACTAGTGCAGTCTGTTTTTCAGACTTGCAAAGGTTGAGACTTTGATTGTAATTGACCTACTTCCCAAAAGAATTTTGCAAAACTGTTTCAACCCACTTAAATATAGTATATAAGGAGTTAGTGGTTAAAGTTTCAGAGCATTTGGACTTACACACAAATAGGAATAAATTTTTCAAAACCATCTACCGTTTCTGGCAGATTCGCACAATCTGATCACCAACGGTTTTTGAAGGGGTTAAAGGTTGAATTTTAATTTGAAATTTTTAGGGGACCGTCATAACATCTGAGGCTAAGTTCTCTCAAAATTTCAGAATTTTTGGAGACCTATAACCTGGTTTTAAAAAAACGTTTTAAAACTGATCCTGAACACAGAATCTGTTTTCAGAAGTTGAGTTGTTTAGTCTTAAACAAATTTTAACAACCACACTTTCCGCACCACCTATTCAACCCCCCCCCTTTCTAGTGGTGCCTTGCAGATCCTACAAGTGGTATCAGAGCGCAGGAACACTCACTACAAAGGATCCAACGATTCAGTGAGATGGCAACCACAAATCTCAAAACCGAGCAAGAAGGTATGTCAAGCCAAAGGCCTCCTCTTTTTGACGGTGAGTCGTTTATTCAGTGGGAACTTAGAATGAAGCTTTTTCTTATGGCTATAGATATTGCTCTTTGGTCGATAATAGAAGATGGTCCTTTTGTCCCATCTAAGTTATCCACCGTAGACGGAGTCACATTAGAAGTTGTTAAACCTAGACAAGAATATACGAGTGATGATAAAAAGAAACTTAGTATGAATGCTAGGGCTATGCAATTGCTCCTAAACGGATTAAGTAAAAGTGAGTCTAGTTATGTCTCAAATTGTTCGAGTCCACAAGAAATGTGGAGGATACTAGAAATGAAACACGAAGGCACGAGTCAAGTAAAAGAGTCAAAAATAAACATGCTTATGTCCACACTTGAGTCGTTTAAATTGTTGCCTAATGAGTCTATTGTTGATATGGATCTTCGTTTGACTAACATCTACAACTCTCTTGAGTCTCTTGGCAAAGCTTTTACCACGCAGGAAAAGGTACAGAAAGTCTTACGAAGCCTTCCATCCGAGTGGGACCCTAAAGTAACTACAATAGAAGAAAGCAAGGAAACTAAGTCAATAAAGATGGAAGAATTAATCGGATCACTTAAGGTCTATGAGAATAAACTTGCCAAACGGAAATCAGAATCATCTAAACAAGGTAAAGCTATTGCTTTTAAAACAAATGAATACGTCTCTTCTCTTTCCGATCACGTAGATGATAGTGATTCTGAATCGGATAACGATGATCTAATTCTATTGGCTAAAGGCTTAAGAAAATTTATGAGAAGGTCATTTAGAAACAAAAATAAGGGTACTACAACTAAGAGAAATAAGAACAAGTCAAATGATAAAGACGTTAAATGTTATGAATGTGGCAAACTCGGACACTTATCATATGACTGCCCAAATAAAGAAAAGCAAACAACTAAATACCCTGACAAGGAGCGGAACAAAAATAGACCCGTCTCAGAACCAAAGCAAAGGAAACGTGCTCTAAAGGTCTCCACCTGGAGTTAGGGCTGTAAATGAACCAAGCCGTTCGGTTGTTCGGCTCGTTTGGTTCGGGCTCGAGCTCGAGCTCGGCTCGGATAAAAGGTTAATGAACAGAGCTTGAACACCCTTTTCTGTTTGAGCTCGGTATGTGGCACCATTCGTTTAAGCTGTTTGGCTCGTTAATGTTGTTCGTTGAGTTAAACGAACCAAGCTTGAACAAGTAAATATGTTCGTCTAAATAAACGAACAAGCTCGGCTTGTTCGCTAAGTTAAATGAACAGAGCTTGAACAATGCAATGCTCGGCTCGTTTACAGCCCTACCTGGAGTGATTCATCGGATTCTGAACTGAGACCGAAGAGGAGACTGCACAAGTATGCTTTGCA
Organism: Eustoma russellianum; assembly: GCA_036186865.1. Lineage (NCBI taxonomy): Eukaryota > Viridiplantae > Streptophyta > Magnoliopsida > Gentianales > Gentianaceae > Eustoma > Eustoma russellianum. Next base: position 26,534,565 of record AP025068.1, read on the forward strand.
TCCAAAGCATCTAATGAGGTATCATCTGATTCTGATTCTAACTCTGAACCTTCTTATGATGATCTTTTTAGTCAGTATTTAGAATTGCACAAATTCACTAAGACTCTCGCTAAGGAAAAGAAGCGATTAATTGAAGACAAGAAACTGTTAGAATCTTCTAACGAGAATCTTGTCGCTCAATTAAGCGATTCAAAGAAAGAGTCATCATGTGTCATTACTGCATTAAAGACAGAGATTTCATCATTGACCACTCAAAATAATGAAATGAAATCCGAGATTTCAAATTTGAAATCAAGGAATACAGATCTAGAGAAAATGATGAAACAATTTGATACGGGATCCAACATGCTGCATCGCATTATATTATCACAAAAGCATGACAGTGACAAAACGGGTTTGGGATACGTTGATACTAATGAAGTATCAACCAAACCAACCAAGTTTGTTGTGTCCAAGAAAGTAGACACCCCAAAGCCTCAAGTGGTGTCTAAGATGACGCAAAAGTCGCCCCTTCCCTCATCACGCCCCAATTCCTCTTCAGATCATGTGAAATATAACTTTGTACCATATAGATATGAAAAGAAAAGAGTGATTCATATAAGACATCCATATCATCCACGTACTACGCACACACACAAAAAGACATATCAAAAACGTCCTTCATTCAATGAGTATGAAGGAGTTCTTGGGCAAAGGCCCAAAGTGCATGCACCACATGTCTACTATATTGCACCTTCATCTACATTCTTGCCATTTGATAGACCGAGAAGGATCACCAAGTATGGGTACCGAAAGATACTTTTACCAAGAGGTGATTAACTAACTCGAAAGGACCCAAAGTTAAAAGGGTACCTAAATCATCTTTGCACATTGCAGGGAGCCCACACATCGAAAGATACAACTATTAAGTGGTTCCTTGACAGTGGATGATCGAGGCACATGACGGGTGACCCGAGCTTGTTCACAAAATTAAAGAAGGTCACAAAAGGCGGATCTGTGACCTTTGGAGACAACAACGAAGGCAAGATCATCGGAAAATGTACGATTTGAAATCCAAGCACTCTCCAAATCTCGAACGTCTTTTTGGTAAGCAACTTATCCTACAATCTTCTTAGCATTTCTCAATTTGTTGACAATGGCTTCAATGTGTGTTTTACTCACCCTTATTGCAATATAATAAATAAAAATAGAGAAATCGTTTTAAAAGGAAAACGAGAAGGTAATATTTTTACGCTTTCTATGGATGATGTGGTAGACGCTAAAGTTAAATGCTTTATGTCAAATGAACCCAATGTGAATTTATGGCACAGACGTTTAGGACACATTGGTATCTCCACACTAGAAAAACTTCAACGAAAGAACCTAGTACGAGGATTGCCTAAGTTTGATTTAGACAACTTTCAGTTGTGTGAATCTTGCATAAAAGGCAAACAAACACGTGAGTCACTTAAGCCTAAAAATGAAATAAGCACGACTAGAGTCTTAGAACTATTACATATTGATTTGTTTTGTCCTAGTCGCACTACAAGCCTTGGTGGGCGCCACTATGCATGCATGATTGTTGATCATTTTTCTCGCTATACTTGGACTTTATTTCTTGCACATAAGGATGATAGTGCCATTGAGATTGCAAAATTAATCAAACAACTTGAAAATCAATACGGTGTCAATGTGAAAAAGATAAGAAGCGATAGAGGCGGTGAGTTTAAAAACAAAGAGATGATTTCATTTTGCGAAGAAAAAGGAATCAAGCATGAGTTTTCGCCACCTAGAACTCCACAATTAAATGGAGTAGTAGAAAGAAAGAATTGTACATTACAAGAAATCGCTAGGACTATGTTATGCGAAAATAAATTGCCTAGATTTCTGTGGGCGGAAGCCGTAAATTGTGCATGCTATATTGTAAATCGCCTATCTATAAGAAAGAAAATAAACAAGACGCCTTATGAGATTTTGAATGATTGTATGCCTAAGATTGACTATTTTCGTGTGTTTGGATGCAAATGTTTTGTTTTAAATACAAAAGATAATCTAGACAAATTTGAATCCAAATCAATCGAGTGCATTTTTGTTGGATATTCTATAAATTCAAAGGCATATAGATGCTATGATCCTCTCACTAGACAAATCATGGAATCTATTCATGTGAAATTCAAGAATTTGGTGAGATTGACAAAGATAAAGAATATGACGATGACTTTGAATTGAAACCCGTGTTGAATGAAGATGATGGTACATTTGATATGCATGATATGAATGACACACTAGAAATGCATGATCACATAGAAATGCATGATAACATAGAAAATAATCAACCAAGATGGCATAGAGATCACCCACATGATCTCATCATAGGCGACCTCACTCACGGTGTGCGACCACGTAGAAGAATTACTTCGGACGAAATAAATGAATTTCATGCTATGATTTCTGAAATTGAGCCCAAAAATGTGCATGATGCTTTGAGTGATTCTTTTTGGATTGATGCCATGCATGATGAACTTAATCAATTTGTTAGAAACGATGTATGAGATTTAGTGCCACGACCACAAGATAAGACTATAATAGGCACAAAGTGGGTGTTTAGGAATAAAATGAATGAAGAAGGAAAGGTCGTTAGGAATAAAGCAAGACTTGTAGCACAAGGCTATAATCAAGAAGAAGGAATTGACTACGATGAAACATTTGCACCCGTAGCACGTTTAGAAGCTATACGACCATTACTTGCTATTGCTTGCATGAAAGATTTCAAATTATATCAAATGGATGTAAAAAGTGCATTCCTAAACGGATTTATACAAGAAGAAGTATACGTGAAGCAACCACCCGGTTTTGAAGATTTGAAACATCCCGATCACGTGTACAAACTAAAGAAGACACTATACGGACTAAAGCAAGCACCAAGAGCATGGTATGATCGTTTTGCTACTTTCCTTTTAGAAAATAATTTTAAACGAGGTACTATAGATAGTACACTATTTTTGAAACAACATAAATCGGATTTACTTATTATCCAAATCTATGTTGATGACATCATTTTCGGTTCTACGTCACATAGACTTGTTGAAGATTTTGAAAATTGCATGAAATCTGAATTTGAAATGTCTATGGTTGGTGAACTTAACTATTTTCTTGGCTTGCAGATTAAGCAAACGAGTAAAGGGATTCACATAAGTCAAGCAAAATATGTCAATGACATGATTAAAAAGTTTAACTTTGAAAATTTGAAACTATCCCCCACCCCTATGAGTGTCACTACTAAATTGGACAAAGATGAACATGGCAAAGACGTTGATAATGGCTTATATCGATCTATGATAGGTTCTTTGCTATATTTAACTGCTAGTAGGCCTGATATCATGTTCAGTGTATGCATGTGTGCACGATTTCAGAGTCAACCTAAGGTGTCTCACTACAATGCGGTAAAAAGAATATTCCGTTATATTAAGCACATGCCCACCTTAGGAATTTGGTACGATAAGGATTCCACGTTTAACTTACATGCTTATACTGATGCAGATTATGGTGGCTGCAAAATAGATAGAAAGAGCACGAGTGGGACTTGCCAATTTATAGGAAACTCACTCATTTCATGGTTTTCCAAAAAGCAAGCAAGCGTTGCTTTGTCCACTACTGAGGCTGAGTACATGGCACTTAGCCTTTGTTGCACACAGTTGTTGTGGATAAAACAACAACTTTCGGACTTTGGAATTACCGTAAATAGAATTCCTATATATTGTGATAGTATGAGTGTCATTAATTTGTCTAAGAACCCCGTGTCACACTCTAAGGCTAAGCATATAGAAGTATGCTATCACTTTCTTCGTGATCACGTAAACAATGGTGATATCGTCATAGATCACGTACGCACAGAAGCACAGGTAGCGGATATCTTTACAAAAGCCTTAATCAAGCCACGTATGAATCTCTTCGTTCTAAATTAGGCATGATTTCAGTTGATATGATTTGATTTGACGTAATTTGATTTTCTTTCCTTATTTACAGGAATCTTTTGATTTACTTTCCAAAATAAAGGAGGAGAGAAAGCATGATTTAAGGGGGAGAGAGAGACACTAAATGATACTGATTGCACAAATCAAGGGGGAGCCGGATTTGAAATTTGAAATTCAAATTTCAAATTTATGCATGTTTGAAGGGGGAGCGATAGCATTTAAATCATGTGCATAAGTTATTTTGAAAATCATCAAAAGGGGGAGATTGTAGAGAAAAAGAGGTTTGAATGATTTCAAAATATGTGATTTAAATGAAAGACGTAAAACATGCATGATATACACAAAACGTGTGCATGATAGACATGTATGCATGATACATTGCTCATCACTTACCTTATTTAGCTCATATATAATGTTACCGTACTAACGAGCCATGAAGCGTTAAAGCTTACATCATATGGCAAACATTTGTTGTGTTTACACTATTTTCAGGTGCCACCATTAATGAACTAAACTAATTCATTAAGTGAAGTACTTAGTTAATAAAACTAAGTAGTTTATTAAAATAAGCTACATTTGAAAAAGGCACAAAGGCAACAAGGCTAAGGAAGAAAAGTCTTCTTCTCCTCCCCTCATTAATATATACACGCCATACACACATATATATACATATATTTTCAGATTTGTTTTTAAAAGCACATACACATTCATTCCAACGTACTACCGACACGTCATATATTTTACGTACGTACGTTAACGTCACACCAATATACTTAACTCATATCTATGAGTTTATATCATATGATATAAGACATGGTGATGACAAATTAAATACGACACGTTAAAAGGTTCTAAACCGAAAATTGTCGTATCGGGCGAATACTGAAACTTCGCCAACGTATCACGTACTTGCCATAAATAGATGGCCAGCCCCTACACCTAAAAAATCATCATAAATTTCGTGCATATGGCAATGTTTTCAGCCAAAAATTCTTTCCATGTTGGCACACACAGATCACCCCACATTAAGACCAAATTGTAGAGATTCCAATTTTAATTTTGTCACATGTTAATGGCGCCACTTTAGACCAGCCAAGTGCTGAGATTTAAAGTTTATATTATATATATTATGTGTAACATAATATATATAACATGTGCAAAAAGATGGAATTTAATTAGAGAAAAATCGGGTAATCGATAAATATCGAAAATTTGGTTTTCTACGTACACAACACATGGAATATTTGTGGCACATCATATGACACGTATCTAGACACTTTTTACATATGTTATACATCTTAAAGTGTTCTAGAAAATTAAATTAAGGGCTGATTGGAATATAACATGTGTGTATTATTAAATGTGCACTGTTTTACAAAGTTAGCAAAAATAATTTTCAGCACATGTATATACATTATACACGCATATCACAGCTGAGACGGAGCTTATTTGGAGCCTTGTTGGCATATTGATTGGTCAAGAATCAATCATACAATGTTGGTGAATTAAAGAGAGAAGCTACAAATGGTAAGATTTCAAACTTTGTCTCATTTGAAACACATGCTAAAAATTTCAGCATGTTGAACTAAGGATAGCCGAATTTATCAAGTAAATGAGGTATATTTTGTGTCTTGAATTATGTGATTGATTGGAAGAAGAAATGGAAGCAATTTGAATATTTTTCAAAGTCATAAAGTGTGATATTTTATATATCACATATGCTGAAAATGTTTCAGCATGTGTAGTATGTATAATGGTCGAAATTGAGGCCATGTGGGAGACCAAATTTCATTTCCAAATTGATAAAGATAATTGCTATCAATTGATGATTCATTTTAATTAGAAAAATCAAAGAAAAATGGAATTATTTTGAACTTTAACTCCATGTATCACATGCTGAAAATTCAGCATGGTAAATATTCATCATGGCCGATTTTTTGCTTAGTAAGGAAGAAATTTTGTCTTGCAATTTATGTGACAATCTTGTGTATTATGAAAATAATTTTATAATTGATATTGGCACATGTTTTGAGTGATATATTCAGATTTTTCCAAGTCATCAATGATGACAACATCCAACCTATCATGAAGTGCCAAGTAAGCAAAGCTTAAATTATCATCCAATGAGAAGGTGACAAGTAAGCAAGACCATGTCACAATGATGTCTTACATTCTCCCAAGGACTTAGAAGATAATTTTCAAGAGGGGGAGGATACCTAGGGGGACGGCCATATGAGCATAAAAGGAAAGAAGAGGAGCAAAAACAAGACAAGCACAAGCATTGCAAAATCAAGTGTGATCAAAAACGCTAGCATCTCTTCTTCTACTCTATCTTTCTTTCTTCTTCTTGAAAGCCTATTGTATTCATATTTTCAATCTTGAATAGGCTTGTTATAGACCACCACATATTACATATCTTTGTAAAAGATTGATCAAGGTGTGATCAATCTTCATTCTTGCTAGATGGTGGTGTTCGTGCGAATTGTATTCGTCGTACAAGGTTTGTAAGGGTTGGAGTTGGTGTGTAACTCCATCAACCTTGTGGTAAGGTGTATTGCATGCGTGTGACTAGTGTGAACCAAGGAAGGTGTTCCTTGAAAAATGGAGTAGGTTGTTTATAACCGAACCAGTATAAAATTCTTGGTGCCATTTACTTTCAGCATTTACTTTCTGTTACTGCACAGTTGACTCTTTTTGTTGACGTTCGTAAAAATAGTAAACGACTTTCAAAAATTAAAAAAATTTACAGAAACATAGCCACACGTTCTAGGGTTAATTTGGCACAAGTTGCAACCTTTTTTGATAAGTATAAGTCGATCAAACATCAAAAGTTCTGAGACTAGTGCAGTCTGATTTTCAGACTTGCAAAGGTTGAGACTTTGATTGTAATTGACCTACTTCCCAAAAGAATTTTGCAAAACTGTTTCAAACCACTTAAATATAGTATATAAAAAGTTAGTGGTTAAATTTTCAGAGCATTTGGACTTACACACAAATAGTAATAAATTTTTCAAAATCGTCTACCGTTTCTGGCAGATTCGCACAATCTGATCACCAACGGTTTTTGAAGTAGTTAAAGGTTGAATTTTAATTTGAAATTTTTAGGGGACCCTCATAAAATCTGAGGCTAAGTTCTCTCAAAATTTCAGAATTTTTAAAGACCTATAACTTGGTTTTAAAAAAACGTTTTAAAACTGATCCTGAACACAGAATCTGTTTTCAGAAGTTGAGTTGTTTAGTCTTAAACAAATTTTAAAAACCACACTTTCAGCACCACCTATTCAACCCCCCCTTCTAGTGGTGCCTTGTAGATCCTACAACCTCCGGCTGGAGTAAACACGTAGCCCGTGGTCGATTTCATGCTATCTTGGCATCCAGCAAAATCAAAATCTGTATATCCAGTGATTTCTCCGACATGTCTATACATGTTGCTTTGTTGCTTGTAAATATCTCAGCACCATCTTTGCTACGGTCCAGTGATTCTTACCCAGATCAGAGAGGTATCTGCCTAACGTTCCTGCAATGTATGCCAAGTCTGGTCGTGTTGGGCATACATTATACTCCGTACTACCAAAACTTAGGGAGTATTCCTCATTTCCGAATGTTCAAACTCTGTTTGGGGACATTGTTTCAAACTGAATTTGTCTCCTCTTGCCACAGGGGTATTAAGTGATTTGCTCTTATCCATGCTATACTGCTTCAACACCTTTTCGATGTATGATTGTTGTGAGAGAGCTAAGATACCATGTGTACGATTCCTCCATATCTCAAGTCCCAACACAAATGAGGCTTTATTAAGGTCTTTCATCTCGAAATATTTTATCAGAAAGGCTTTGCTGTCGCTCAACATGTTTAAATCGTTTGTTGCAAGTAGTATATCATCTACGTACAAGATCATGAATATGAACTTGCTCCCACTAAATTTGTGATGCACGCATTCATCAATTTGGTTTGCCTCAAAACCGAAGGAGGCAACCACTTTGGCGAATTCGAAGTACCACTGTCGAGACACTTGCTTGAGCCCGTAGATGGATTTTTTTAGTCAACAAACCATGCCTTTTGGATCTCCCACTTCGAGTTGAGGCGGTTGAACCATGTAAATGGTTTGTCGAGTTCTCTGTTTAAAATTGCAGTCTTAACATCCATCTGATGTATATAAGATCTAACTGTGCCACTAAAGCGATGATTATCTTAAAGAAATCCTTCGTGGATACTGGAGAGGAGGTTTTTGTATAGTCTATGCCCTCCTTTTTGGTAAACCCTTTAGCAACAAGTTGGGCCTTATGTCATTTTACGTTGCCTTTTGAATCATGTTTGGTTTTAAATATCCATTTACAACCAACGGGTTTCGAACCTTTAGGCAATGAGACGACTTCCCAAACCTTGTTGTCGTGCATAGACTTAATTTCTTCTTCCATATCTTTTATCCACTTTTTTGAATTTCGACAATGTAATGCTTGTTGGACATTTTTGGTGTCATCGTCCAACATGCCAACATCGAGTTCGTGTTCTTGGAGATACACCACATAGTCGCTGTGCATGGGATTTCTCCGTTCATTAGTGGATCTCCTTAGGGGCACTTGTTCTTGGGATACTGTAGGTTCCTGAACTGCATCAGTAGGCAATTCTTTGGGTTCTTGAGTAACTTCCTCAGGAACAGGAACTTGTTTCTGTGGAGCACTCTACTGGGATGAAGTACCTCAGATTCGAGTATCGCTGATGCTATCTCTCCAAAATTTGGTTCAATTCGCATTTCTGTCGCATCTGAGTGACCATAATCTAACTCAATAATCTGCTGACTCAAATCATTCCCCGCAGGACCAAAGTATCCTCGAAGAACTTTACTGAATTTGCCTCCCAAAACGCTTTACTTGTGGGATCGTAAAATTTATACCCTCGTGACATTTCTGAGTAACTAATGAAATAGCAACTAACTGTTTTGGTGTCCAGCTTTCTTTCATTTGGTTTGTAAGGCTTCGCCTCTGTTGGACAACCTCAAACCCTTATGTGGTTAAGGCTCGGATTATGCTTAGTCCATAGGGGTCCTTATTGTTGCTTTATTTGGTACTTGGTTGAGGATATAAGCTGCGGTTTTAAGCGCTTCTCCCCAGAGGAATAATGGTAGTGTAGTTTAACTCATCATAGTACACACCATGTCCATTCATGCTTAGTGACCCAGGCATGGTGTACTGAGGGACGATTCCGTTTTGCTCAGGTATTTAGCAAATGGTCCTAGACATTGTTCTCCTGATCTATCATATCGACCGTAGTATTCTCCTCTATGGTCCGATCTGATGGCTTTAATCTATTTATTGAGTTGTAACTCAACTTCCGCTTTAAAGGGATTTAAACATGTCCAATGCTTGAGCTTTTTCTTTAATTAAGAATATGTAGCCATATCGCGAATAGTCATCAATAAAGATGATAAAATAAGAGTGGGCATTTCGAGTAACCGAATGAAATAGGCCACTAATATCGATATGAATCAACTCTAATGGACTATGTGCACGATTTGCTTCATATCTTTCAGACTTTAGTTTGTTTTCTTTTAGCACAAAATACACACGACTCTAAATGGTCAATTCTAAAGGATATCTGTTTTGACAAGATGTTCTATTCTATTTTTGGACACGTGTCCTAGACGTTGATGCCATAATGATCTTGAATTCTCGTGAATTAATTTTGTTTTAACATTTCGCGTCACAACATGCAAGGTTTCTTGATTTGAAGTGACATTTATTGAACAAAGTTTATCAATTTCAGACATTTTACCATGACTAATCAATCTAGAAGCATGAAAAAGTTGAAAATTTTCATTTCCAAAATAACCGTAATAACCAGTTTTATCCAATTGATAAAACGAAATAAGGTTCCATTTAAACGATGGTACCACAAAAGTGTCATGCAAATCTAGATAGAAACTAGATGTCAACAGCAATCTGAAATGCTCAATGGCTTCAACCTTTATGCCGCTGCCATTTCCCCAATAGATGTATATTTCATCGTCCTGAGGCAACCCTGCATAAACACAGATAGGTGAGTCGTGGCTCCCGCATCGACCCACCAAGTGGCTATATCTAAAACAAAATTAACTTTAAAACAATCTAAAAACGTACTCTTTTTCTTGAGCCAAGGGCCATAACCGGTACAGTTCTTTAGATGTCATTCCTTCTTGCAAAAGAAACAAGTCATGCTGTTGTGTGTGCCAGTAGTAGGCGCCCCCTTTTCTTTTTTACTTGCATTTTGCACATCTTTATCCACACCCTTTTGTTTCTTACCATTGGACTTGGAGGTGACAACATTCACAACTTCATGCCCCTCATTCTTGAGCCTTTCCTCCTCTTGCACGCAATGTGCGATAAGTTCATTTACTGTCCAATTTTCCTTTTGGCAGTTATAACAGACTAGAAATGTTTGAACTTTGGAGGCAAGGAGTTGAGAATCATGATAACTAGCATGTCATCATAGACATCCAATTTCATGTTTCTCAATTGAGAAGCGATATGAGTCATCTCTAGGATGTACTCCCTTATGCTGCCGTTTCCACGGTACTGTTTCAAGCAAAGTTTTTTTTAAAGAGATTGCTAGCCTCGGCTTTCTCATTCTTTACAAATTTTCGCTCGAGATTAGCTAAAAATTCTTTAACCATCGTAGATTCAAAAACATGTTCCCGAAAGCATTCGAGGATAGTCTTTTGCATGATCATAAGGCACATGCAATTTCATCGTAGCCATCGTGCCATGTGAGATTTTTTTCCACTGGTACTTTCGTCTTTTAGCACAGCTAGACGATCTGTCTGCAGCGCAGTGTCTAGATCAGCAATCCCCAGAAAGATCTCGAGTTGATCTTTCCATTGGTTATAGTTTGAATCGTTTAGTGTAGGAATGTCCTTAATGTTAGACATTATTGCTGAAAAGAAAACAAGAAACGGACATAAATATACAACACGTGTAATCTTTAAACTGCATAAAATCCAAATATGAAAATAGAAACTTAATTTCATCTACCAATTGTCTTTAAGTATTAGGCCTCTTTGGAGTCATCCTAATACCTTCCAATAATTGGGTGTAGTGGTCAATATGACGGCTCTCCAAACACGGGCTAACCACCTTCCTTTGGACCGATGAGTTAACCTATGCATCAAGGCTTCACCGCGAGGACCATTTGGGTCCACTACCATGCTTCTATGTGTTTTCGACAATCACACCTTCCTTTGGGCTGGTAAATGATTGCTTCCAACACATACGTGGACTTCACGATCATAACAAATATAGTGGCGATGATATGATTGCCGCACTTTAAGGAGATCATATTAAAGCCTACATTAGCTAAGTCGTGTAACTTTATGGTTCTAAGTGATCCGCAGTTTTCCTGATATGAGCAGTTTTCCTAATATCATCGCTACGGCCATATATGATCCGTAGTCGCGTAACTTTATCGCTTTTTCAGAAAAACTTTATGGATAATGTAACGCCCCACTCCCGAATCCTAGCATCGGGAACAGTACACCTGCCGTAGTCTGCTAAGAGATCTACAAGGGGTCGAATCCACTTCTTACATGTCAAAAATGACGTAGAAATTTTTTTACAGAAACGTAATACCATAACATTAAATTCCATGATAAAAGAAAATCTTTAAAAAATAATGATCAAAGTCATGGCAATAACGTCAAAGTGCTAGCATCTAAAGTCTATCAATCTAAACAATGTAATGTCTGATGGAATCTCAATGAAATAATGACAGACAGCCGCAAGGTCTCCTCGTGTCATAGGTGCGACCGTCAGTCTGCCCATACTACCATGTCAGCCCCGTCCTCAACAAAGACATAGTTGTACTCTTCCTCATGCTCACCTGGAGGGGTGGAAGTAGGGATGAGTGGCTAGAAATCACCCAGTAGGTACCTGCCTCAAACTAATAACAAGACGCGCATACCGAAATGATATAACACATAGCACATAGAACATGGAGTAGCATATGCATAGAAAAGAATACGGAAAGGTAAATCGCTCCAGATAGAGATGCGTAGCTTCATCATGCATGTCCAGCTATGCATGTCACACGCAACAAAGTCATGTCATATAGGATGTCCATATCCCTACCATGAAATGCATGATCCCAGGACCTACTGAGTGGTTGTGGGTCGTACCCACCCATAGTCACCATACTGAGTGTACGTGCCCCTCCGTCACCGTACACCATACTGAGTGTGTGACCCGTACAACACGGCCCACAATAAATGCAATGCACGTCCCATGAATGCGAAAACAAGATCGCCTGAGGCCTTACGGCACATCCTCACCATACTCTAGCGCTCAACTCTAGGTCCATTTATTGCTCAAATAATGGCGAGACACTATTTGACATCACCCATATTTTTCACGGCTTGTACAAATTTTTCCGATATTTTCTACTATTTTTCCCTATTTTTTCCTGATTTATTTCCATTTATTTCTTAATTACTTTAATAAGTTAAGTTATCACAAATTCATAAATTAGATGAAAATAATTTAATTTCAGCATTTTATAATTTTTGTATTTATTTATAATTTTATGGTATTTATTTACATTTTCCTATAATTTCTACTATTTTTAATTAATTAAATAACATTTATGAAAATAAAGACATTCAATAATAATATTTATTATTAATTTTATCTTCAGCCAGACAGGCCTCTGAACCGGACTACCTCACGGCCCGGCACGCTGTGGTCTGGCTTGCCTAGCCCTTTCCTCATTTTTTTAAAGCTTCAATTAATTGGGCTGGACAGCTGGGGCTACGTCTACAGGCCATTCGGCCCGGCCCGCGGTCGGCTCAGCAAGGTACCTTTTTAATTTTTTTCTATACTTCTGTAAATGGGCCAGGCCCTGGTATTCAGCCAGCCCGTTAAGGGTCTGGCCTATCCGCCCTGGTCCGATCCACCATATTATTCTTTTTCTGTATTATGTATGCACAGCGGCACCTGGAAGGTGCGTGTGTGTCCACGCGCGCACGTGAAGGCCACGCACGATCCTTCCAGCAGCGTGTGAGGCGCACTCGCCGCTTCCAACGTCCGTTTTTTGACCCAGTCTGTATTTCTGCCTATTTCTAAAACAAAAATTACAAAGCCCTAATCATGCGAAAGTTGTGCCATTTTGATATCAAATTCAACTCTAAAATCAAATCACACATAACATTATACGCATTCAACAGTCCCCAAAACATATGTCTTTCACATATTAATAACATGTTATGAATTTCAACAATTAAAAGAACAAAAACACATAAATCTATCACTAAGGCATGCTTAAATTGTACCAATTGGAGGAGAAAAACGGGAATCTACCTGATTGCAGACAATTATACGATTACACGAAAAGATGACTATGTTGAAGATGTTTTGCTTGCTTCTCCCCTTTTTTCCTTCCTTCTCCTCTCTTCATCCTTTCCTCTTTTCTCTTTTCTCTTTCCCTTTCCCTCTCCTTTCTTTTCTCTTATACCGCCGCCCTCTCTGCATTTACTCTTTCATCTATTTTTTATTTTTTTCCTCAATCCCTTAACCCCCTTTTCAAGGTGGAATCTACCGAAAATTTTGGAGGGTACGGTTACCCTCCATTGTCGCTTTCCGTATTTAATTTTTAAATTCAATTTAATTAAGCCTTATCCATCCACCTTCATTTACTCATTTTCCATTTTCTTATGTTTTTGTATTATATTTTTTTCCCTACAGTACCTGTTTATTATTTTTCCTTTTATATTTCATTTATTTTCTATTTTTCTTTTTATACCCTATATTACTACCTATACACACATATATACATAACCATTTTATGTAACTACAAAATCACTCGGACCTAGTTATCACGCTACAACTACTTAATTTCGAAATGATCGTTATACCAACAGCTACTTAGTTTTTAAATTAGCACATAATAATTAGTTCAAAATTTTCAGATTGCACTTGTGCTATCGCAGAAAATTGGAATCTTTTTCATTTTAATGCCAAAATCACTAAGTTGCTGTTTAAGCCAAAGTATTTGGGTAGTACATAAACTCAAAGCGATATACTCGGCTTCAGTGGTAGAAAGAGCTACACTAGCTTGCTTTTTAGAAAACCAAGAAATCAAGTTGGTTCCTATGAATTGACAAGTACCGCTAGTGGATTTTCTATCTAACTTGCAACCACCATAATAAGCATCACTATATGCGTGTAATTCCAACTTAGCGTTTCTATCATACCACAGTCCTAAGTGAGGTGTATTCTTAAGATATCTAAAGATCTTTTTCACTGCATTGTAATGTGATACCTTAGGACAAGATTGAAACCTAGCACACATACACACACTAAACATAATATCAGGTCTTGATGCAGTTAATTATAACAATGAGCCAATCACATACCTATAAAGTGTGTCATCAAAAGGTTTACCATTTTCATCATTATCAAGTTTGGTACTAACACTCATGGGGGTAGTTGTAGGTTTCAACTTTTCAAAGCCAAACTTCTTAATCATATCATTGACATACTTAAGTTGGCTAATGTGAATTCCTTGAGGGGTTTGTTTGATTTGAAGTCCTAAGAAATAATTCAACTCTCCTACCATTGACATTTCAAATTCTGACTTCATACACTCTTCAAAGTCTTTTACTAAGGTAGGGTTGGTTGAACCAAAGACGATATCGTCAACGTATATTTGAACTATTAACAAATCATTGCCTTTTCTTTTAGGAATAATGTGTTGTCTATAGTTCCTCTTTGATAATTATTTGCAATAAGAAAGTTTGCAAATCTATCATACCAAGCTCTTGGAGCTTGTTTTAAACCATATAAAGCTTTCTTAAGCTTGTAAACATGGTTAGGATTCTTTGGATCTTCGAATCCAGGGGGTTGTTTGACAAACACCTCTTCTTGGAAGTATCCATTCAAGAACGCACTCTTGACATCCATTTGGAAGAGTTTAATGTTACTTAAACTTGCAATCGCAAGTAATAATCTAATTGCTTCTAGCCGTGCAACGGGTGCAAAGGTTTCTTCATAATCTATACCTTCTTGTTGATTATAACCTTGTGCGACTAGTCTAGCCTTATTTCTTGTAATGTTTCCTTGTTCGTCCATCTTATTCCTAAACACCCATTTAGTTCCTATGATAGACTTATCTTCAGGTTTAAGTACTAAGTCCCACACATTGTTCCTTGTGAATTGGTTCAATTCCTCATGCATAGCTTATATCCATGATATGTCACCTAAGGCTTCCTTTACATTCTTAGGTTCTAATTGTGAGATTAAGCTATGTCCTTCAAGTTGACTTATATTTCTACGTGTTCTAACCCCAACACTTGGATCGCCAATGATTAATTCTCGAGGGTGCCACCAATTCCTAGATCGACTAGATTCACCCTCATCTTGTTCAAATATTTCATTAGTGTGAACATTATCATATGTAATTGGATCATTAGTTACATTATCTTCCAATTGCAAAGTTTCTTCATTTATATCATCTAAGGGTTCATGCATGTCTTGTTCAGGGGGAGTTGGTTCTAGATGATCAAGTTTTGTTGTTTTAATTGTTGAAATCCATAGCATGTTATTAATCTGTGAAAGACATGTGTTTTGGGGACTGTTGAATGCATATAACGTTCCATGTGCATTTGATTTGATGTTAGGGTTGAATTTGATATCAAAATGGCATAACTTTTGCATGATTAGGGCTTTGTAATTTTTGTATTGGCCTTAGAATAGGTTCCTATAGGTTGGAGATAGGCAGAAATACAGATTGGGGTCGAAAAACAGGAGTCGGAAGCGGCGAGTGCGCCTCATACGTGGCTGGAAGGATCCCTATGAGGTGCTCGAAAGGATCGGTTCGTTAGCTTACCGTTTGGCATTATCTCTAGTGCTAGCTCAAGTGCACAACGTATTCCATGTTTTTCAGCTGAGAAGATACGTCTTTGATCCGAGTCATGTATTGGACGCACCGCCCTTGAGAATCAGACCAGACGCATCATATGAAGAGACCCCTATTCGGATTATAGACCGCAAAGACCAGGAGCTGAGGAGGAGTATTATTTCGTATGTCAAGGTACAATGGAGCAAACATAAGGAAAATGAAGAGACATGGGAGCTGGAGGATCAGATGCGGGAGCGCTGCCCCTACCTCTTCAAATAAGGTACGGCAAGTTTCGAGGACGAAACTTATTATAAGGGGGATAGAATCCGGTGCTTCATTCTAAGGCCAAACACATTGAGGTGCGATACCACTTTCTTCGCGATCATGTTCAAAATAAGGACATAGTGATAAACCATATAAGAACTGATCACCAAATCGCTGGCATCTTCACCAAACCACTTAATCAAGCCACTTTTGAAAACTTACGAGCCAAATTAGGAATGATGACTTACGATACCATTGTGTAGTTCTATCTTTTGCATGATTTGCAAAATAAAGGGGGAGATAGAATACGAACATGATTTTAGTTGGTAAGTCATGATGAATCATATGCTAAGTTTTAATTGGTATTGGTATCATATGCTAAGTTTTAATTGGTATTGGTATAAAATTTTGGAGCATAGGTTAAGGGGGAGAGTATGAGTTGAGGGGGAACAACATACTATTTAAAAGTTGAAAACATTTGGTTAAACTTGTTAAACTTTGGGTTATAAGTTGTAACATTAAAATAATGTTAGGTTATTTTGAAAATCATCCAAAAGGGGGAGAATGTTGAGAAATATGTTTGGATAATTTTCAAAGTCATGATTTTAAGTGGTGAGTACTTAAAAATGTCACACATGGTGTTATATGTGATCAAAAGTTGAAAAAGTTGACATCGATCTCTCAGGTTGTTGCACATCGATCGATCTATGTACATAGATCTCTCACATCGATCGATCTATGTAAGGCAGAAAAGTTTAAGACCTTTCTGTGAAACATCGATCTCTAACCCTGAGACACATCGATCGATCGATGTACATCGAACCCTCACTTCGATCGATCGATGTAGGTCAGAGGCAAACTCTGAAACTTTCTGTGAGACATCGATCTCTGAAGCTGAGGCACTTCGATCGATCGATGTCTAGGGTCTTTAGAAATATTTTTCTAAAAATGTGTTAAAGTGATTGTTTTCATTTGTATATGATTTATACATGTTTAATATGTGATTTTGGTGATTATTATTGTGTTGCGACTAACATGCCTTGGAAGTTTCTACAATTTATGAAAAAGGGCAAAATTGGTATTTTGAGTTTTGTAGGAACATCACATGATAAAAATATTTCAAGGATGTTTTCTCATCCTATTTATCATGACAAAGGTGGAATTGTGATTATTTCTGATCATCGGGGTCATTTCTGGAGTTTTCTCACACCAGGGGTATTTTGGTCATTTCACCCCCAAGGGTATTTTTGGTATTTTCACTCAAGGAATCTCTTGAGCATATTATTATCTTCATTCTGGAGCTGTGTTATTACTATTTTGAAGATAATATGGTGATCTTATATCTTATTCTCTCAACCGATGATATTATTGACTATAGCTGGATATGTGACGATTTGAGATGTCACATTCTATTTTTTCTTGAAGACCCTCTTATATATGTTATAAGAGAACATTTATCATCAATATTCAGAGATATTAAAGGTGTCAAAGGTGTGGAAATGATCTTGACACATAAGAAGAAATATTTGGGAATTTCGGTGTTACACGTTGACATAATCTTGTCAATTGTTATCTATTTATTTCTTCTTCAAAAATCTGAGTTTCTACACATATATATATGTTGAAAAACGTGATTAATCAGGTGGACATGATGTGGTATTTATTTTATAAGTTGGAGACAAGTGGACCAACCAAAAAGGAGCTAGTTGGCAAAATTGCCAACTTGGAAATTTTAAATATAGCCAACGGCTATATGCTACTTCTTGGAGTGTTTTTCAGCATATTTTTTCAAGTCAAATGGAGCTCTCACATTCCCCTATTATGGCGCTTGAAGTTCGGGATAATTTGTTGGTATTATCCTTCCTTATTTTATTAAGAAAAATCAAAGTTTTTTTTAATAAAAGTAAGGTAGCCAACGGCTACTTTGAAGCATTCTTGGAGATGAATTTTTGATTTGAAAAATAAAAGCTCACATGGCTATTCTCAAGCAAGGAGTTGAGGTTATTTTGGTGCATTATCTTCTCCTTATTATCTACTCTTGCTAATGATAATTCCAAGACATTCCAAGGTGTAAAATTTCGGCCAAGGTGACATCCAAGGTGGACCAATCATTGTGTTTTATTTTGCCAAGTGTACAAAGCCAACCAATTATGAGAAGTCATTTGGAGTTGATGATGAAGATGATGACACATTGGCATTCTTATCTTCAAGGCTCAAATCACACTATAAATAGAGGCAATGGTGAAGAAGATGAAACACACTTGAAGCTCACAAGCATTTGTTGAATTGTCTAGCTTTCATCTTCATCTTCTTGTTGTTATTGTTTTATTCATTGTAGCAAAGGTGTTCTTGTTGTATTGTGGTGAGTTACAAGCCTCTTGAGCTTCATTTGTAAGATTGATTAGCCATCTTTATAAGGCTACATCAATAGGTGTTAGAGGAGTTGCAGCTAAGGGTTGCTTAGAAGGTGATTATCCAAGTCTTGAGTAGGGTTGGTGTATAACCCAAGGATCAAACTTGGCTCTTGTTCTAAGGTGTTCATTTCATAGTGAAATCCAAGAAAAGATGTTCCTTGGGACTGGAGTAGGTCACATTGACCGAACCAGGATAAATCCTCGGTGTTCTTCTCTTGTTTCTTTATTTCTGTTTTCTGCCCGTTTTTGACTACAGTTTTCACACAACTTCACACAATTTGAAAAAATACCTAAACATTTTCAAAATTCGTGATTTTTGGTGGAGTTATACCTCAGACTGTTAGCTTTCATTTGAAACAAGAATCATTTGATTTGAGAAAGGGAAATTAGTCTTTCAGTCTTTGCAATATAACTGCTCTAATCTGGATGCAATCTGACCAGTTTTGAGAAAACATAAATTATTTATTTTTCAAGAATTATTTAAGGTCAGGACCTTTTGGATACTTCATCTACACATCCTAAGGAGTGTTTTGATATAAAGATCAACCTTTTTGGTTGATTATTCAAAGAGAAACACTATTTACAAAATCAGCAACATTCTGTCCAATTCTGTCCAGATTGACCATCTGAATCTTTTTATTTGTTTGAAGGGCCAAACGATCTTATTTTTGTCTTATTTTTGGATAGATTCTTGTTAACTCATTGGAGTTCAATTATGGAAAGTTTCATAATTTTTGGAGTTGTGTACAATTATTTGTGAATTTTTTAAGAAAGGGTTCTGAATCTGTGGTGGTTTCAGATTCTGTTTTCAAAGAGGATTTTAACAAATGGTTGTAGTGTAATTTCCGCTAACCACTATTCACCCCCCTCTAGTGGTGTTTATTGCAGGTGCACGGTCCAACAAGGGGCATATGATTATGTTCAGGCCGAGTGTAACACCGGGTCTTTGACACGGGCTCTCCGTCTGATTGCGTTTATGGCCGAGTGTAACACCGGGTCTGAGACACGGGATCTCCATTATAGCGCGTTATCGTTAGTACATGTACATATGTTTATGATGTTTTATGTCGTACATGTACTACATGGGGATTCAATCGGTATGTCATGTGTTATTATTCTTATGAAAAGTGCCATAGCCAATTATGAAAATGTTCTGTCTTCATGTTACGAAAATGTCATGTTATGCAAGTTATGAAAATCACGTCATGTTTATGAAAAGTCATGTTTTATGCATCATGTCATGATCATGTCACCTTAGGGTTATAATTAAGAATTTCTTATGTCTATGATGGCACTACAATGGTCAATGTAGTGTTTACGCATGAAAGTGTAGTACATGTAAGATATGAAAGTATAGTATAAGTTATGGATTAGAAGCTAAATATGGATACCATATGGTGTTACGGATTAAGTAGCACGGGATTATGTATGTATGTTGTGAAATTTTACTTATATACCTGCTTTCAGTTACAGTTATGCTAAACTGATTTAAAATGGAGATGTGCTTATTATATTTCATATTCATGGTTATTATCCCCGTCTCCCCATGTATGATCCATATGTCGTATCTAGTAAGACTACTTGGTGAACGATTAAAATTTGGCTATCGCTCATACTTGCCTTATTTATCACTTTCCAGATAACAGGTGTCAGTATACAGAATTTTTGAGGATAGGTTAGATAGACCCTTGATAACAAAGAACATACCGAGAGATTTGCTTTGAAGGCGTTAGGTCTCGGTTTATGGTGTATTTCAGAAGATTTCAGTATTCTGTATATTATAACTTGTACAGATTATGATATAGTGCATTGCATGTCGATTATGATTTGTTTATGTTATATTGCTTTCGCTTATTGATTCATTTTTCATGTCGATATGTACATGTATAGTATCAACGCCTTGTACTCTTTGGAGTAGAGTACGACAGGTGTACTGAGCCGGAACCCTGGTTTCGGGCGGGGCGCTGCAAGTCTTAACCCTATTAGACATGTAAAATGTGTTATGTGACATATAATATACATAATATAATGTGTAATTTCTGTTCCAAAAGCTGAAGACAATTTCGGCCATGTGTGGTTTAAATTTGATTTGAATTTTCAAAAAATCAAACCAACTGATAGGTAATTGATATGTGTAAATATGGTATGACTCTGGGGATGAAATGGACATGTGGTGTGCAAAATGTTTGAGTGTTTGGAGTGTATATAGGCTGGACATCTTTGTATGGTAAGTATATGATATGTCAGTGACGGTTCAATAGTCACTCGATATGACAATTTTTGGTTTATGGACTGGTGACATGTCGGTATAATTTTTGTAACTTGGTAACATGTAATGTATGACATGGAACCTGTATATACTCAAAAATATGATGTGTATATGGTAGCTTGATGTTGACGTACATTTATGATGTGTCGGTAAAACGCCAGGATAGAAATATAAAGTTTGTCGTTATAAATAAATAAATAAATATATTTTTTGACCAAGAGATATTTTTTTTATTATTACCCTCAGTTATGGCAGAGGAATACCATAGTACAGCAGTGTATCATCATACAAATAATATGAATGTAAAGATCGTAGAATTATCAATCTCCAATCGTATATGATATATCGCATTAAAACCTTGTCAAGTAAAACCACCCTTGTAGATAAAACCTTGGCGAAGGAAAAAAGCGTACATATTTATACAATTGGAATACTTAGCTAGTACAAACGAATCTTGAGAAGTACAGTTACTATGGATTGCCCAAGTGCAAAAATATAGAAGGCTTCGTTCTTTCTAGTTCTAAGCATCTTGTCGCGACTCAATAATTCGTATAAACAAACCAATCAAACCAAGTGGGCTCCTCCCGTGCAGCCAGCAAAATCCCATGCAAGTAAAACAGAAAAAAGTAGTTAGCAGCATCAAAAGTATACCAATCAAAATGAAAGGAGGTCCGAATAATAAAAGATTAATACCCGTGTCGCTTGTATACACAGGAAATATATAGCATGTGAAATCCCAAATCCATGAGATAGTCAATGTAGTGTGAAAATTGAAAGCGAGAAGAGAGTATAAGGTTACCATGGTTGCTCATATCAAGAGATGATATAGGCAACGATTTATAGTAAACGATCTATCCATGCCGAAGATGAGGAATATCATGAGTCTGTACGCTAGCACGAACCAGAGGAGGAAAATCCATAAATTGATGAAAAACAGACAATGTTTGGTGGGTCTAACCATGTTGTGCTAAGTAGTGAGCCGGTTTGTTTGCCTCCCATGGAATGTAAGACAGATTAAAGGACTGAGAATGTAAAAGATCCCGCAATTTGAGGGCCATAGAGGAATGATCCTGACTTACCTGGTTTAAAACCCTTACACGTCCACTTCAACATCAAGTGCATAACGATATCTAACAAAATATAATAAGGCCAGATACGTACCTTGAAGCTCCGCCTACGCTGGCGATGAAAGAGACAAATGAAACGAAATTGCGTCCACAAATGAATCCGTGCAATCTCGTAGAATTACACCAGCCGCAGATGACCTACTTCCGTAAGCAGCATCAACATTTAACTTGAAACGTCATGAAGGAGGATGTAGCCAACGAACAACTCGACAGCGAATAGCGGGAATAGGTGGCAAGAGGCCACACTGGAACAAGAAATCATCTGGTTTCATATATTTTTTCCATCGTTGCATCATCACCAATCATAAATGGATCTTCGAATGTGCTTCATAACTGTCCGATGAGACCAGAACCCCTCACCATAATTAATAGAAGCATAAGCTTTCCAAATCTCCCATGTGATTATACCCGGGGTAATGATACAAAGCAGTCCATTAAAAGATTTAGCTTGAGTTGAAATCCACCATTGAAATAAGTATGGAAAAAGAGATATCGTCGACACCAAAGGACCATCGAGACATTGACTATAATATTGCCAGATAAATTATACCTCAGGACAGTGCATAAAAAGATGATCCCGTGTCACTACTGCCTATAAGCAAAACGGGCAACGTGTAGGAAACGCAGAAGCAAACTTGGATAGCAGCTCAGGGAGTGGTAAGGCATCCTGATAAAGACGCCATAAAGAGACGAATATTGGGACGAATGAGTTTATGTCAGACTAACTAATATGACAACCATCGATTTCCCCAGTTTGTATTTGATTATAAACTAGCCGAAGAGAGAATGTCCCGTCCGTCATCCATTCCCAAGACACCATTCTAGCATTTATCACCGCATGAGATGTGCAAAGGGAGTTTATCCGACAAATTCGCTTTAAGGTGGGTGAATCCGTGATGCGCCAAGTAAAGTCTGAACAATGATTATATTTGGATCATAGATATGAGGATAATATATTATGTTGGGTATGATATCTCCACCACAAACGGCATGAAAAAGCATCTTGTATATCCTCTAATCGACGAATGCCTAAACCTCCCCCAGTCGATTTGAATAATTTATCCATCGATACCCAAGAATGTCTTAGGCCATCATCCGATATCCCCCAAAAGAACTTACAGATTAGTCGATGTAACACCTGGATTGTACTTAAGGGGAGAGAGGTTGCTGCCATGATATGTAGAGGAATTGCTCCTAGGACGTGTTTCATTAATATTAGGCGACCAGCATGACTAAGAAACTTGTTTTACCATATATTCAACTTTTCCTGAAAGGAAGGCACCAATAACAAGAAATGTGAAGGACATGCTGTCCCCCTAAAAAGTTGAATGTCCAAGTATTTGATCGGCAGCGTAATAGAGGACATCTGAAGAGACCTCTCCATTCGGCTAACTTGGGCTGATGATAGATATGATGGATAAACGAAATGACCCTTGAAAAAATTGACATCCTGACCTGATGCACCCTGATATAGCTGTAAAAATTCCCGAAACCGTTTCAAGTTCGGGAAACCACCATTAAGAAAAATAAGAAGATCATTAGCAAAAGCAAGAAACGTGAGACACGAACGGGCCCTTCCTACATTATATGATTGAAGAGTACCTTGTGAAACCAATTTATTTAACCCCCGGGAGAAGGCTTCCGAAGCGAGAATAAATAATAGTGGAGATAATGGATCCCCATAAATAAATATATGTTTTTTTTAAATGAAGGAGCCTAGGTCTCCATATTTTATTTGAGTTTAAAACCTCACTTATGGCGGAGGAATACCTTTGATACAAATAAAATTGTAGCAAAGCCGAATGTAACTACTGAGGGGACATAAAATACAGAGCCATAAGACAAAACGTGTGGAGGGAAATGTTCAAATGTGGTATGATATGCCTCATCAAAACCTTGGCAGGCAAAACCACCATTGTGGATAAAATCCTGCACGAAGGAAAAAGAGTACATATTTATCACATTTAGAACATGTAGTACAGAATCAAAAGACAACTCCAACTCCATCCATCCATGCCAACCCGCGTAGGATCTGCCAACAACGCTCAAGTTGATCCATTTAAAAACAGAAGGTCCAATATCAGTAAGAAAGCTAATCCAATAACGAAATAAAAGCATGCATAGTCAGGAGGAGTAGATCGTACCGAATCTGCCAGCACTCCGGAGAGAGCAGGCAGAGTATGTGTTGTATAGCCAATCCATATGGAAGACAAACAAAGCTAGTGTGATGGAGATGACATTCATGGAAGCCGAAGATGGGCAGTGGTAACATCAAGATAGACGCAACTGCGAACTAACGGAGGTAGTGTGTGCCGGGTATAATAACCAGTTATAGGAGTCATCAAACCATGCTGCGCTAAATAATGTGCTACCATATTGGCCTCTCGGAAAACATGTTGTACATCATAATGCGTATACAACTGTAGCCACCGAAGCATGTGGAGATGATAACACTCATCAGTAGTGTTGTGCCGATGAAGCAGATGGGTTAACTATTGGCAATCCATCTCCAGAATAATATGATGATGTAACGGAAAAAAATAAAGCAACCCAAATAATGCCGCTTGCAATTCTGCTGCCAAGGGGGGGCATGGTGGTAGTCTGTAAGAAATTGCCACAACATATACACCAGAACTGTCTCGAAAGATTGCCCCTCCTGCGGCATAATACGGCCAACTGTCGCATCGACGTTGAGCTTCATTCGACCTGAAAGAGGAAGGAGCCACAGGACCACTATGGTCCGTTTCGGACGTAGAGGCAGTAATAAATGCAAATGTGCTACTGTACCAACATCAGATGCAAGTTTTGTGCCATCAACAGTTTTGCCCCACACGTAAATATCCGAGCGGATAATAGCAACAAGTGAATCAACTATACAATGGGTGGCATCACCATATGTCAATGAAGCATAGGTTCGCCATATATTATAGAAGATAATAACTGGAATCACTATCCGCAAAGTCCTTAGAAGTGTGCTTGGTGAGGCCAGAAACCACAAGGCTAATAAATGAGGCCATAAGCACGGCGAGGACAGTAGATTCTCCTGAATGCCGTCTAAGAAAAAACTCCAAACAGGCCTAGTGTATGGGAAATGAAGGAAAATATGATCAACTGCGGCTGAAGCTAACTTGCAGAAAGGGCATTGTGTGGGCATACATGCCATAAACTGGCCAATGTAATCCTCAAAAGGTAGGGCTCTATGATACAGTCGCCAAAGGAATATGCGGATCGCTGGCCTATGATGTCTGTGCCAGATAAATTGTGCCGAAAGAAGCGTGGGGTGTGATAAACGACAAAGGTCGTGGGCTGAACACAAGGAGAATTCTCCCGAGGCTGAGTCAGTCCAGTGTAAATGTGCTTCGTGCTGTCGAGTGCGCGAGGAGCAAAAAATATGAATGCGACAAATAATCTTCTAAACAGGAGAATGCGTAAGACGAGGATGATAATCCCCGCGACGGCCATATTTTTCATGCAGATACGCATTCCAAAGTGTATGATTTTGATGATAGTTCCACCAAATGCGACAAAAATATGCTCTTTGAAGTGTACGGAGATCACAAAGTCCCAATCCCCCCTTCAGTACATGGTGGCTGAATAGTGGACCATGCGGTCCAATGTCTTCTTAGTCCCCAATAGAAATTGGTCATCTTACGTTCTATTATCTTAATCACTGATTTTGGTACACCACTTGCTGCAATAATATGCAAAGGGAGAGAAGAAATAACATACCGCAATAAAACTAGTCTACCTGTCTGAGACAACAACTTATTATGCCATCCATGAAGGCAAGTATTCCATTCAAAATTGTTTCCAAATAGATATCTTCAAATATGCCTCCTTGAAGACTTCATTTAATGAACTAGTTTAGTTCGTCTCCTTAAGCACTTCATTAAATGAAACTAGTTTAGTTCATTTAACATGACACCTTAAAATAGTTATTATATTGTCGGGAAATTTGGATATTTCCTTCTATAAGTTAAGTCGACTTTCGAGAAAAATGAATAAAATATCAAAAAGATTCAATGGGTGGGAGGGGGACGCGTCAGACGCGCCCAATAGAGGGCTGACACGTGACCCCTGTG
Source organism: Eustoma russellianum (assembly GCA_036186865.1). NCBI lineage: Eukaryota > Viridiplantae > Streptophyta > Magnoliopsida > Gentianales > Gentianaceae > Eustoma > Eustoma russellianum. The sequence continues at coordinate 26,560,536 of AP025068.1, forward strand.
AAAAGAAAAAAAAAAGAAAAAACCCATGCTACAGTTGCATTTATCCCCCTCCCTCTTCTTATTGGGTGCGTCTGTGCGTCCCCCATCCCACCGCGTCACTGAATCCGGACTTATAAAATATGCAGCGGGGAGCAATGTGCGCTGCGCGCCTAGATTTGTGAAAGGTTTCAGTATGTATTGGGTTCTCTTATTTCTTGGCAAATTGAAAGGCAAAGCCAAAACCAGTGGTATTGTAAAAGAAAATAAAAAATGTGTTATCGATTTCACTGGTTTTTTTTATGCGTTTCTGCGCAAGTCAATGGAATATGTATAGAAAACATATGGAAATGGAAGTCATATAGCATCCTCCTAAAGGTATGAATATTAGTTATTGCAGAAAAGACGTATGCTATGTTATACCGAATAGGTAAGAAGAAAAAGCTCGCCCTTTATCAAAACATATATACATTCTACACGGGAGAGCTAGCCTTGTAGCAACTGGTAAGATTGTGGTTTTGTGACTTTGAGGTTACGGGTTCGAGCTGCGGAAACAACTTCTTGCACAAAAAGGTACCGGGTAACGCTTCGTGTATCAGATCGCGAAGCGATTCTGTTACGGCCCGAAAAATTTTGTTACGTTGATACGTGTTTCTAATCGTACTTAAACACGTATAAATTTTGCGCTCGTATTAAAACCTAGGAAATATCGATATGCGACAAAATTCGTTAACAAACGTTACGATTTCGTCATAAGAATTAAAAAAATACGAATATGTAACAACTCAAATATTAGGATAAATTAAACCAAAATAAAACACATGACACAAGAAATTAGGGTATTTAAATAAAAGAAAAAAAAAAGCAAGACATGGCTAGATATTTTGGACATTAGAGATAAATTATATAAAATATATATATGAGTATGAAGTGGGAGGGTAAGAGAAGAAAAAGGAGGAAGAAATTGCGGTTAGGAAAATACAACAACAAAATACCAAGCGTAGAAAATTGTGTAGAAAACAAGTGATAGAATTTCGTCTCATTCTACCTACTCCCACTCTAAAATTTCGGCCAAGACATAGAGTAAAAAAGAAGAAGACTTTCTTCCACCAAAAACCCATCATTCTATTCACCGAAAGCCTTACAACTCTTACGCACATTTCTTACACCTCTTACAACTTTCAACCAAACCAACCCACCCTCTCTCTTCTCCCTAAAATTGGTCAAGCAAAGGCAAAAGTGGAAGACATTGTCTTCTAACACTCCACCCTTCCCTCCTTTGTCAAGACAACTAACTACTCTCATCTTCCCCCATCGAATTTTCCAACGTCATGATTTCATTTTCACCCTCCCCTTCTCCCCAAATTTCGGCCACCCCTTAGAAAAGAGAAGAAGACTCTCTTTTCTTCTCATTTTCTACACTTAGCCAATACTTCATCCTCCATAACGCTCTCTTTCCTTCTCCATACAAAAAACAAGTCTTCCATTTTCTCTATTTCTGTTCCTCTGGTCAAGAGTCTACAAGGAGAACACAAGAAGAAATTTTCCTCTCTTCATCTCCTACATTCATCCAAAGCACTAGCCATAACATCCTCCTTCACCCCAAACACTTAGGAGATCAAATATAGTTGAGCCAAGAACCAAGGATCAATAAGGTAAGAATATCACTATAGTAGGTTATTCTTGTTCAATTTCTCCATTTCCATGATTGCACACTAACCCTCTATCTTCTAGCTCAAAATGGTGGGTTCATAAAGGGAGGAGGAGAAAGATTTTATTAAAGCCAAGTGAAGAACTCTTCATTTTTATTTAAAGGTTAAGTGATAAAGGCAAGTATTCTTCCTAGATCTTTCATGATTTTCAAAGATCTATGTACTTATATTCATATAAAGTTGGATATCCATGATGTATGCACTGACAAACCGAGTGTTGAATGATTTGAAAATGCATGATGTAAATGTTACGTGTTTTCGAAATGCATGATTTAACTATTAATTGACATGTGTACGTGATAGATATGCTTTATATGGTTATATATAATATTGTCGTGCTAACATACCATGAAGCTTTAATGCTTACATCATATGACAAACATTTGTTGTGTTTATTCAGTAAATTGCTTCTAATTTAGTTGACTTTCTTCTTTTTCTCAAGGGGTACTATTATGTATTTTTCTCTTTTCCGTTTGGATGTGATCAACTGAAACCCAAAGGCATCCGTACGTATTGAACTTTTGGTTTCCAGGAAAGAATAAATTAAGCGTTACATACTTTAATGACAACCAAAACTTTAATCATAAGCTAAACACCAGCAAAACTCTTCACAGGATCATACTTACCTTTTGTAAATCCAGCATTTTTATGCCTTGAGACGGAGCAGACTTCCAGGTGATGTCTGATTTGCAACCATGAAAGAAAGCCTAAAACAAGATGGTATGTGGAAGAATACTTCTTACATCTTAAACATGCTGCCCTACTTTGACATTAATTAGTCAAATTTTGTAGGTTACCATTCTTATTCAACCTTCATTGGTTATACTCAATTAATTATTTGTGTTACAAAAGAAAGAAATCGTGTAAAACAAATGTCCTTGCCAGAGTTGCCGCAAATTTTCTCGAATTTTTTTTTCTTTTCCGAAAGTTGAAATATGGGGAAATTAATTACTGAATAAACTAAAGAACGCTCAACAACTTGCCTCAAATGTTGCCTTTTCCAACTTAGCTTTCATATAATTCACGAGATAATTTATTAGTTGACTTTTATATCTATAAAAGATATATCAGGATATAATAATCAATAATGTTGATCGTAAAAAAAAGGTTTTTTAATGCTCCTTGATTAAATTGATTTAGTACACGTAAGTACGTAACTAAGCATGTCGATTGGCGTCAAGAAAAAAATAAAGCATTAGATGTCAACAGCTTGACTTTTAGAAACTTTGCTTTCCAGCGACGCAGTTCAGTTTAATTAATGTATTTGTCAACGGGTCCTGGCAACATAGCATTGGAGATGCTAATCCTAGTTTATTCATTTTCTATTTTCCCCACTAGAAAACCTTTTTATTTGGCACACAATCGAAGACTTTTCCATTTTAATCACTCTACTGTTGGTGTAAGGTGTTAGCGCCCAGTTGGCCTAGTAATTCTATACAAATATACGAGTCTTGGTGACATATATTTTTATACATGCATGTGCGGGTCTATCCCCTCTTGAATATAAATAGACACTTATATTTTATACTAAACAACTCTTGACTTTTAATGTGCTTGATTAAATAAAGCTAACCCTCACCGAAGTTCTCTGTTTTCATGCAAATTCCGAGAAAGGAAAAACTTCTACCATCGGATCCACCAAAAACTCAAATGTACACTTTCATCATTCAGAAAACTGAACTGTGAATATCGGTTGATTTTTGGATCCACCAAAAACTCAAATGTACACTTTCATCATTCAGAAAACTGAACTGTGAATATCGGTTGATTTTTTGTGCATAGCACAATGACATATATATATATATGTATATACATATATATATATATATATATATATATATATATATATATATGCATATATATATATATGTATGTATATATATATGTATGTATATATATATATGTATGTATGTATGTATAGATATATATGTATGTATGTAGATATGTAGGAAAATGGCGCAGGGCTGCAGGCGAAAAACGGCGAGCCGCCGCCGTCGCTTTCTTTCAATTCTCTCTTCGCGATCCTCATGCCGTCGATTTTCTAACCATTATCTACAATTTTCCTGCTCTGATCGTCGCTGTCCTTTCTCCCGCAATTCTCTTTTATCATGTCAACATTGCAGCCGCCAACGTTTGCGGCTATCGTCACCGGCGAATCCTCTGCACAAAAAATCAATATCTCTCCCAAAACTGTTTCACGACACAAAGGTATTCCAATGATCTCATTTCTTGACTCTGAAATAGATGCCCTTGCTGCGCCATTCAAATATTCATTGGTTGGGACTTTTTGGTACGGTCGTCCTCCGTTGAAGGTGATACGTGATGTTTTTGAAAAAATTGGATTTCATCAATGTTATGGCCGTATTAAAAAAAAAAGAAAGAAAAAGAAAAGAAAAGAAAATTTAAATTATAAATTAACCAAATCCTATCCTAACCAAATTAAATTTACCTTTTTAATTTCCCTAAATTTCCTCTACCATCATTCCATACTTATCTTTCCCTCAATTCTCTCCTTAAAAATCAAATTACCCTAATCCTCCCTCACTCTCTCTCTCTTTTTCGACAGCCTCCCTCTCCCCTTCTCCCTATCAATTTCGACCACAAGAAGGAAAGGAAAAAGGAGGATTTTGATCCAAGGATCAAGAAGAGGAAATCAAACGCTCACAAGATCACCACACCTTTCTATATCAATCACTTTTCGCTAGGATCGAGGTAGGTGCATATTGATTTTCCCTCAAAACGGTATGAAGGCTTGCGTAGGAAAAATGGTAGTTTATGTGTTGTTGTTGTCGTAATTGATTGGATCTTGTTTATTTGCCCAAGGTGTTTATTTTTCCGTTATTCGTTTGGTTTTCAACGTGATCTCGTTGTTGTACGTTTCTGTGTGGGGTTGAGAGATCGTTATGCGTGTATGAATATGTGGGAAGGGGTGAAAGGTTGAATGGAATTGAGGGTTGGATTGCAGAAATTTCAGAATGGAACTTCTGAAATACGGGGACATCGATCGATCGACGTCCAGAGGCTGAGGGTTCGATGTGCCTCAGATGGACATTGATCGATCGACGTCCAGTGGGTGAGAGATCGATGTGCCTCAGATGGACATCGATCGATCGACGTCCAGAGGCTGAGGGTTCGATGTGCCTCAGAACCACGTCGATCGATCGACGTCCTGGGGGCTGAGGGTTCGACGTACCTCAGAAGTACATCGATCGATCGACGTCAACTGAGTGAGGGTTCGACGTGTCTCAGTTAGACGTCGATCGATCGACGTCAGGGGGTGACGTCCCACAGTTTTCTTTCCCCTTTCCCCTTGCATTCATGGCACGTGCATTTGCATGAGGTACACTACGTCTATAGGGCGTGGGTATCGGGATGACTTCCCGTGTCTATAGGGCGCCGGGGTCATGAGACATACTGCGTCTACAGGGCGTGGGTGTCCAAACGGTAAGTGGTGGCTAGTGACCATGATGCCGGTTTGCATGAGGTATACTGCGTCTATAGGGCGTGGGTATCGGGATGACTTACCGTGTCTATAGGGCGCCGGGGTCATGAGACATACTGTGTCTATAGGGCATGGGTGTCGAAACAGCGAATGGTGGCTAGAGACCAAGATGCTGGAGTTAGGACCCGGGGTCATGCATTGCATATAGGTTTAGGGACATACTGCGTGACATGATCGTCGTTGCGTGTGACACGTTATTTGAGCATGCATCACATAATTGCGCATGCATCTTCTGTGGACTGTTTACTTTTCGTATAAGACTTATCATGCTGTGTTACGTGCTACGTGCTGATACCAATTTGAGTATGTAAGTATTCATGTTGTTTTGAGGGGCACCTACTGGGTGATTACCATCACTCACTCCTACTATTCCATATGTAGACGATGCGGAGTGTGATTATGTTTTCGTTGAGGACGGAGCCGATACTGTGGAGTGGGCTGATTGACCCGTAGGGAATGACTACGACGAGGACGAGGACAGAATTCTTATATTGTTATTGGGATGAGCGGACATTTTTCTTATCATGCAGTATTACTTTTGGAAACAATATCTCGTATTTAAATTTTAGACTTTTGACCTTGACTTGCAAGGCCTGGTCAGCCTGAGAATAATGGTGTTCTTTTCTTAACGTTATTTAATTTCGAATTTGGTGTTATGACTTATCGTTTCCGCAGAAAGAAAAGGAAAACTTTTCTATGTCAACGCTGACGTGTAGCAGGTTGGTATGACGCCTTGTATTCTCCTGAGTGAGATACGGCGGGTGCACCTTTACCGAGGATGGAGCTCGGGAGCGGGGCGCTACAGGTGGTATCAGAGCCCAGGCTTCAGATACGCCTCGGGAACGTAATAGATTAGTTAATTACCCTAGGATAAGTGACGATCCGTTTTCAAATGATTTTCAAATTTGAATAAAACGAAGTAGACATAAGCTATGACTGGGTTTTGGGTTGGTGAGTGCCGTTAGCAAGCAGACAGGATAGGTTATCCTTCTTCGACCTCCCTTCCTTACTTCTTTTCAATACTCTTAAGTCAACCTTGTCTAACATGCTTTAATCATCTACAGACAATGCCTCCACGTCGTGAACCATCAGGGAATGATGGAAATGACAGAGACGAACGACAGGGGCAAGGGGCGATTCCCCAAAACCTTGCGGATACACTGGCCAATCTGACGGCCTTAATAGCCCATCAGCAAACACAGATGGCCCAGCAATATACCCAGATGGCAGAGCAACAGGAACAGATTGCCCAAATACTTCAGCACACTCAGCAGCAGCAGCAACAACATCCGCCACCGCCACCGCCCGCACCACAGCAAGGTCTGAGGTTCTATTACAGGGAGATGCAGAACTCCCGAATACCAATGTTCAGGGGTACCACTCGGCCCGAGGAAGCCGAGATCTGGCTTAAAATGTGACTGAACAGATAAGGCTCATTCAGGTGCCCGCGAATCTGAAAGTAGAAACCACGACTCCGTTCCTGGAAGGGGAAGCAGAAAGGTGGTGGAATGGGGTGAAGCGTAAACTGACTCCACCAGTGACATGGGAACAGTTTGTGGAGGAGTATAAGAATCACTACGTCCCGGGTAGTGCTATTCAAAGGAGGATGGCGGAATTCCAGATGCTGACACAAGGATCCATGTCAATTGATCAGTATTCTGAGAAGTTTCATGAGTTGGGGAATTTGCAGGCCCAAGCGCCGCAAGGGGGACGAGGACGGACAAACGCTCGGGTACATGCGATGACAGATGCAGAAGTCGAGGAGTCGGGCGACGTGGTGACGGGTACATTTATTTATGTATTTAAATTCGTAGTTGGATTAAACTTTATGTGTTGTCATGGTATGTGGCGTACTAAATCTTGAAATATGATAGGAGTAATTTTAATTAACAAAGTGCCAGCCAACGTTCTGTTCGATAGTGGGGCAAGTCACTCATTTGTGGCAAAGAGGTTTGCCAAGAAGCTAGGTGCTCTCCTCGAATGGCTTGCGACTCCCTATCGCGTACAAGCCGCTGGTGGCCAAGTACTAGTGTCACATCGTCGTTACAAGGAATGTGGATTGGAGATTAACGGCTTGCAGTTCTCTGCGACCTTAATACCAATTCAGATGTACGATTTTGACGTTATTCTCGGCATGGACTTCTTAGCAAGGTACCATGCAAACAGTGATTGCCGGCGACTCCAAGTCAGCATGAAGCAACTTGAACTGGGGGGAAACTATTTTTCAAGGGAACCCTAAATTGAAGAAGGCACCCCAGAAGCTTTATTTGACTGCGGCTCAGGCATTTCGAGCACTAAAGAAAGGAAGAGAAGGATTCCTGGTTTATACAATGAGTTCTGAACAAGAGGTTCTGCAGATCGACCAAATCCCTGTGGTAAAGGAATTTACAGACGTCTTCCCCGAGGAGTTACCAGGACTACCACCAGAAAGAGAGGTGGAGTTCGAGATTAATCTCATACCTGGTGCTGAACCCATATCCAGGGCACCCTACCGCATGGCTCCAGCAGAGCTCAAGGAGTTGAAGGAACAATTACAAGAATTGCTGGATCGTAAGTTTATTCGACCCAGTGTATCACCATGGGGTGCCCCAGTTCTGTTCGTGAAGAAGAAGGATGGAAGCATGAGGCTATGCATAGACTACCGTGAACTCAACAAGATCACCATCAAGAACAAGTATCCATTACCTCGAATTGAAGATCTCTTTGATCAATTACGGGGGGCTAGAGTATTCTCCAAAATTGATTTGCGATCCGGATATCACCAGTTGAGGATGAAATCTGGAGATACAGCCAAGACTGCTTTCCGAACACGTTATGGCCATTACGAATTCTTGGTCATGCCTTTTGGATTAACCAACGCCCCAGCTGCCTTTATGGATCTAATGAACACAGTATTTCGGAAACAACTAGATAAGTATGTTGTAGTGTTCATTGACGATATTCTGGTATACTCCCCTGACGAAGAGACGCATGCGGAACACCTGAGAGAGGTTCTAGAGACCCTTCGGAAAAGCAAATTATATGCCAAGTTCAGCAAATGTGAGTTCTGGCTGAAGAGTGTAGCCTTTTTGGGACATGTGGTTTCGGAGGAAGGAATTGCTGTGGACCCAAAGAAGGTAGAGGCGATCACCGAGTGGCCTCGACCCACTAATGTGACCGAAGTAAGGAGTTTCTTGGATTGGCTGGATACTATAGGAAGTTTGTAGAAGGCTTCTCATCTATTGCAGTGCCTCTGAGCCGGTTGACGCAGAAGAAGTCGAAATTTGAATGGACCACCGAATGCGAGCAGAGCTTCGCTGAGCTAAAAAGGAGACTGACCACAGCCCCTATTCTTGCGCAGCCCTCCGCGTTAGAAGGGTTTGTCATTTACAGTGACGCTTCTAAGAACGGGCTAGGTAAATGTATATGATTTCAACTGATTTTGTATACGATTAAAGATGTGGTCTAATCCTTATATTTCAGGATGCGTGTTGAAGCAAAACGACAAGGTCATTGCCTATGCTTCACGACAGCTAAAGCCCTATGAGCAGAATTATCCGACTCATGA
>AP025068.1:26583843-26643728 GCA_036186865.1 Eustoma russellianum
TCTAATTTCTCGACGAATTGGAAACGTAACAACAATGCAGCAACAGTATGCAAAAAATCGAAACTGGACGGAGAGGAAACAGAGAAGGTGTAGAGGTGCTGGGAAGAAAGTCTGGAGAAGGAGGTGTTTTATAGGCGGGAAGGATTAGGCGGTTAATCACCAGATTAAACTGCAGCCATCAGATCAGACTGTTTTCATCCACAGCCGTTAGATCGTAAACCGCAGCAGTTTTAAACGTAGACCGTCGGATGAAGAAACTGCTGCCAGGTACGATCTCAGCCGTTAGATCAGGATCTGTGTAGACTACGATCCACAACCGTTAGATCTAGCTGAAGAAACCACTGCCAGATACGATCTCAGCCGTTAGATCATGATCTGTGTAGACTACGATCTACACCCGTTAGATCTTGCAACGGTTATGATCAAAAATATTTCAACCGTTGGATCATTTGATTTATTTTTCTAGAAAAATGTAAAAGAAAATTTCTCCAAAAAAGATAAGAATCAGCCAGATCCACGAACCCACGAGCCGAGCCAAGCCGGCCGGCCGGACGGGTGGCGGCGGTGGCGACGCGCGCCCGTGCGTGTGGCGAACCTTGCCTAAGCTGCGTCTTCCCTCCGGTCAAAAACTTCTCATGCCCAAGGACACATTTAAGAAGGATCCAACTTGAACTATATATGGTGGCCTTTTCATCTCAAATAGCTAATGTGGTATTCCACTTAAGGGGTGATGTGTTCACTCCTCAAGAGGCCACATCACCACTTTTTCGATTTCCTTCTAATTTTACTCCAACTTGAGCATTAATTTCTCATTCACCCGGGTACCCGGAATCGATGTGATTCAAATCCTAAAGTCATCTACTTGTACGTAGATAATTTAGAAATTATTAGTTTTCATTTTTGTTTAAAGAACCTAATCATAATTAAGCTCAAAGTATGGTGGTTGTCAACTTTTGACAAACCCATTTGCCCAAACTTTTCCAATTCACTTCAATTTCTTCCGACACCATGTGCCCCACACACACCCCTGATCGAGACGTGCTGACATGTCAGTTTCAAAATGTCCGAGACGTTAAACGGAGTCCAATGGAATCAATTTGGGATAAATCAGAGTCAAAGCGAACAAGTTATGGATTTTAAAGAAAATTAGAATTTTAAAGAAAATAAAGAAAATAAAGTTACGAAATAAAAAAATAAATAAATAAAGGAGGGGCAGGCAGGCCTGTCATGACCAGGGTGGCAGGTGATTCCATTTTAGGTCCTGTATAGCACCACTAGAAGGGGAGGTTGAATAGTGGTGCGGAAAAGTTGGTTTTTAAAAACTTTTGGACAAGAACCTCACTTCAAAAAACAGTTTCGTTTTTCAGATTCTGATTTGAAATATTTAATGGACCTAGTTGTAGACCTCCGAAAATTATGAAATTCGGTGTGAATGTACTCTCAGTTGTTATAAAAGACTCACAAAATTTTCAAATTAAAACTCCAAAACTCCACTCCTAACCCCTTGAAATACGTTTTTTGTCAGATTGTGTAAATCCATGTACTCCAACTTGAGAAAATTATTCCTATTAATTGATGACTCCAAATGATCCAAAACTTTTATGACAAGACCCCTCAAGATTTGTATTTTAGTAGTTTGAAACAGTTTTTGAAAATTCATTTGGGAAGTAAGTCCAACCAAGCTGATGTTCTCAACCTTTACAAATCTGAAAATTAGATTGCACTAGTTTCAGAACTATTCACGTTTGACTGACTTATACTTATCCAAATGAGTTAAAACTTGCACCAAATGAAAGCTAGGATATGTGGTTATGTTTCTGAAAAATTTTACAATTTGGAAAATCATTTACTATTTTTACCGTCGCAACAAACTCAACACAGAAAACTTCAAGCTGAAAGTAACAGTGCAGTAAAGTAAGAACACCAAGGATTTTTATACTGGTTCGGTTAATCACCTACTCTAGTCTTCGAGGTTACCTTCCTCAGTTATCACTAACACCAAAAACACCTTACCACAAGGTTGACTGAGTTAAACACTAACTCCACCCATTTACAATCAATACAATCGAGCAAATGAATCACGGACACCTCCACCAATCGAATGAAGGATTGATCACACCTTGATCAACCTTTTACAACAATAAACGGTATAGGTGGTATCTTCAAAGCCTATACAATATGTAGAATATATGAACAATAGGATTGAGAAGAAGTAGAAGAAGAAAGAAGAGGAGAAGAAGAGAGTAGTATAGCTTCTTGCACTTGAGAGAATGTGAGTTGTAGCCTTAGCCTTGTTGCACTATCCTCTCCCTTTTATGCACTCTCGGCTGCCACCTTTAGAGCTTCTTCCTTCTTGAGAATTGTCTTTAATGCCCTTGAAATATTGTCTTGTGTAGAGATGACACCATCTTGCTTACTTTGGCACAACATGATTGGAAGGATGACTTGATCTTGCTTACTTGTCACTTGTTGATTGGTCCAACTTGGCATCCTTTAATGCGCTTGTAAATTCTACAAAAAAAATTTCAAAACATGTGATCTAATGTAGTCAAAACATTACCATACTACCATATTTCAATCCATTGAATTGGGAGAAAAATTTGATGACAATTACTACCACAAAATCGCCACCTTAAGAGACATGTGCAGAAATTTTCAGCATGTGTCCCTTTTGAATACTTTCCTTATGTGGTGTCCTCTTCTATGTCACCAATCTTGTGTGGCATATTTTTCACCAATTGAAATTCTAAATAATCTCTACCTAGGCTCCAATCAAGATGAAATAGGTGTGTAGAATGAATGGATATGTGCTGAAATTTCATTTTAGTAAGCTTTGTCAAATAATACACAATATTTACACATATATGGTAAATAATAATCAGCCCTATTTTGAATTTTATAGAACACTTTAACATGTCTTGAACGTGTAAAAAGTGTCTAGATACATGTTACATCTATGCCAAAAAACACGTGCCATGTGTGTATGTTCGTAGAAAATCGAATTTTTGACTTTCGTCGATTATGCGATTTTAAATTTAAACTTCTTACACATGTAATATATATTATGTAACACATAATATACATAAAATAAAATGTATATTCAGATATAGTTGTTGAGTAGAAAATGTCCATGTGCACTATCGAAGTTGTGTTTGAATTCTCAACAAGTTTAGCCTAAATTGTGGGTGATTTGTGTGTGCCAACATGGAATAATTTAGTGCTGATATTGACATTTGAGCCACGAAATTTTTAGCTATTTTTGATGTATATGGGCTGGCCATCTTTATATGGTAAGTACGTGACATGTCGGTGGAGTTTCGGTAGTCACCCGATATGACAATTTTCGGTTTATAACCTTGTAACATGTCGTTATAATTTTGGCGTCACCATGAATTATATCATATGATATAAGACCTGAATATACTCATAAAAATTAGGTGTATATAGTTGTCTGACATCGACATACATTTATAATATATGTGATGTGTCGATGGTACGTCAGAATATATGTGTATTGTGTCTTTTTTAAAAAGGTATGAACATATATATTATATGTATAGAAGGCATGTAGAATAAATAGGAAAGAAGACTTTTCATTCTCAAATTTGTTGCTTTAAAGCTTTCTCCAAATATGTCTTCATTTAATGAACTAGTTAGTTCATTAACTTAAGCACTCCACTTAATGAACTAGTTTAGTTCATTAAGTGGCACCTGAAATAGTACAAAGACAACAAATGTTTGCCATATGGTGTAACTTTAACACTTCATGGCTTGTTAGTACGGGCAACAATATATATAAGCATATGAAGCATGCATATCACATAAACATGTCAAGTAATAATTTATCTATGCATTTCGTAAACTCATAGCATTTCAATCATGCATTTATAAATCACTCAAACCTTTTTTCTCAACCATCTCTCACTTTTGATGATTTACAAAATAACATTGGTTCATGATTTAAATGTGATCGCTTCCTCTCTAATTCTGCACAAATTTGAATTTTGAATTTGGAATTTCATATCGTTGTGCTCTCCCTTAAATCATGCTTCTTTCCCCCTTAAATCATGCTTTTTCTCTCTCCTTTTATTTTGTAAATGTCATCAAAAGTACAAGTAAGAATGGAAAGAAATAGCAGTTTATAGTTATATCAACAAAACTGATGCATTTCAAGTGCGTTCTTAAGGGTTATTGATTCAACCCTTTGCATATGTACCTTCTGGTATCCAACTTGGTTGACCTTTCTCTGTCTTACAAAAGGTGAGAAAAGAGATGAACAAACAATATAATGAATGTTAGGTGCAAATCCGTTTGGCCTATGGCCGAGAATGCCATCTTGCTCATGATAAGATTTTCGATTTTGATATGCATTTTGGTTTCTATGAATAGTTTGTGATCTAGGTGCATTAGTATGATATGATGTCGTGTATGCATCAATGGTTTCCTTTCATATATATATGGTACACGATTATACTTTGTATGATGAAAAGATGGAGTACGATGACATACAATGGTTTGTGCGCTAGACATCTTCGTAGGCTGCGTAGTTTGTCTTGAATGCATGCGGTTTCTTAGATAATATAAGTTGGTATACTTATTTTGTACTTTATTATCTTTCACATACCCTAATCCGGTTTTATCACTTTCAAGCTTTTGGGAGGAAATAAGACGATTTAACATGCTCGTTCCCGAATCGAATTGTTTTATGGTCTTTTCTAAATCCTCGTTTCTTGATTTCAAATTTGAAATCTCGACTTTCATTTCAGTGTTCTCGGATTTTAAGGAGGAAATCTCAGATTTTAGTGAATTTATCATGCAAGACGACTCTTCTTTTGAATCGTTTAATTGAGATACAAGATTCGTGTTAGAAATTTTAACATTTTCTTGTCTTCAATTAAGTGTTTCTTTTCTTTTGCAAGAGCCTTAGAAAACTTATGCAACTCAAGATATTGACAAAATAAATCATCATAAAAAGGCTCAGAATCATAATCAGAATCAAAAGATACCTCGTTTGATGGTTTGCATGCAAAGCATACTTGAGCCATTTCTTCAGCTTCTTCACTTTTAGAATCGGATGAGTCACTCCATGTGGAGGTTTTGAATGCTCTTCTCCTTTGTTCAGGTTCTGAGACGGGGCTAGTTTCTGTCTCATCCTTGTCATGATTTTTTGTTCATAGTTTTGTCCTTGTTCGGGCAATCATAAGAACTATGTCCAAGTCTTCCACAAGTGAACACTTAATATCCTCATTATTTTTATTTTCATTTCTTTGATTCTTAGATGAAGTAGACTTAGACTTGTCTTTAAGAGATTTTCTCATTATCTTTCTTAATCTTTTAGCCAGCGTGATTAGATCTTCATCATCGGAATCCGTGTCACTATCATCTATGCGATCATAAGAGGCAGAGACGTTTTCATTTGATTTAAACGCTCTAGCTTTAACTTGTTTAGAAGTAGATTCAGAATTTCTTAGAGTGATTTTGTTTTCATATACCTTTAATGATCCGATTAATTCCTCCATCTTTGTTGATTTAGTTTCCTTACTTTCTTCGATTGCAGTGACTTTTGAGTCCCATTCGGATGGGAGATTTCTTAGCAATTTTTGCACCGTCTCCTGCGAAGAAAATACCTTTCTAAGAGACTCAAGAGAATTGTAAATGTTAGTCAATCTTAGATTCATATCAACAATAGATTCATTCGGTAATAACTTGAAGGATTTAAGAGTAGACATTAGCATGTTTATCTTAGACTCTTTAACTTGACTAGTACATTTATGTTTCATTTCAAGAATTTTCCACATCTCTTAGGCACTAGAGAAATTTGACACATAACTAGATTCACTTTTACTCAAATCATTTAAAAGAAGTTGTATGGCTCTAGCATTCATACTTAATTTCTTTTTGTCATCACTAGTGTATTCTTGTTTCGGTTTTACGACTTCTAGTGTGACACCTTCAACCGTGGATAACTTAGAAGGAATAAAAGGACCATCTTCTATAATGGACCACTCTATATCAATGGTCATAAAGAAAAGTTTCATTCTAAGTTTCCATTGTATAAAAGACTCACCATCGAAAAGAGGAGGCCTTACGCTTGACATTCATTCTGGCTCGGTTTTGTAACTAGTGGATGCCATCTTACAAAGATCGTTGGATCTTCTTGTAGTGAGTGTGCCTGCACTCTGATACCACTTGTAGGACCTGTATCGCACCACTAGAAGGGGGGGTTAAATAGTGGGTGCGGAAATATTGGTTTTAAAAACTTTTGACCAAAAACCTCACTTCTGAAAACAGTTTCTGTTTTCAGATCCTGATTTGAAATATTTAAAAGACCTAATTGTAGACCTCCAAAAATTGTGAAATTTGGTGTAAATGTATTCTCAGATGTTATAAGAGACTCACGAAAATTTCAAATTAAAATTCCATTTCTAACCTTTTGCAAATATGTTTTTGGTCAGATTGCCAAATCTACCAGAAACCATACTCCGACTTGAAAAATTTATTCTTATTAGTTGATGACTCCAAATGATCTGAAAGTTTTATGACAAGACTTTCAAGATATTTATTTTAGTGGGTTGAAACAGTTTTTGAAAATTCCTTTGGGAAGTAAGTCAATCACGTTGATGTTCTCAACCTTTGCAAATCTGCAAATCTGATTGCACTAGTTTCTGAACTATTCCCGTTTAACTGACTTATACTTATCCAAAAGAGTTGAAACTTGCGCCAAATGAAGTCTAGGATATGTGGATTTGTTTCTGAACACTTTTATAATTTTTGAAAATCGTTTACTATTTTTACCGTTGTAACAAACTCAATGCAGAAAACTAAAAATTCAAAGTAAAGTGCATAAAGTAAGAACACAAAGATTTTATACTGGTTCGGTTAAATCAACCTACTCCAGTCTTTGAAGACAATTTCCTTGGTTATCACTTAACACCAAAAAAACCTTACCACAAGGGTGACTGGAGATAAACACTAATTCCACCCTTTTACCATCAATACAATCGAGCAACTGAATCACGGACACCACCACCAATCGAATGAAGGTTTGATCACACCTTGATCAACCTTTTACAACAATAAACGTGTATGGATGGTATATTCAAAGCCTATACAATGTGTAGAATATATGAAAAATAGGCTTGAGAGAAGAAGAAGAAGAAAGATAAGGAGAAGAAGAAAATAGTATAGCTTCTTGAACTTGAGAGAATGTGAGTAGTAGCCTTAGCCTTATTTGCACTATCATGTCCTTTTTATGCACTCTTGGCCGCCCCCTTTAGGGCTTCTTCTTTCTTGAGAATTCTCTTTAGTGTCCTTGGAAGATTTCCTTTTGTAGAGATGACACCATCTTGCGTACTTGGCGCACATGATTGGAAGGATGACTTGACCTTGCTTACTTATCACTTGTTGATTGGTCCAACTTGGCATCCTTTAATGAGCTGTAAATTCTACAAAAAAACTTTCACAACATGTGCTCTAACGTAGTCAAAACATTACCATACTACCACATTTCAATCTCTTGAATTTTGAAGACAAATTTAAGGACAATTACTACAACAAAATTGCCAACTTAAGAGACATGTGCAGAAATTTTCAGCATGTGTCTCTTTTGAATACTTTCCTTGTGTGGTGCCCTCTTCTATGTCACCAATGTTGTGTGGCATATTCTCCACCAATTGAAATTCCAGATATGCTCTACCTATGCTCCTATGAAGATGAAATAGGCTTATAGAATGAATGGACATGTGCTGAAATTTCATTTTACTAAGCTTTGTCAAATAATGCATAATATTTACACATATATGGTAAATAATAATCAACCGTATTTTGAATTTTCTAGAACATTTTAACATGTCTTGAATGTGTAAAAAGTGTCTAGATACATGTTACATGTATGCCTCAAAAACTTGCCATGTGTGTATGCTCGTAGAAAACCGAATTTTGGACTTTCGTCGATTACACGATTTTTCTCCGATTGAATTCAAACTTCTTACATATGTAATTTATATTATGTCACACATAATATGCATCAAAGAATATGTATATTCAGCTATATTGGCTGAGTAGAAAATGCCCATGTGCACTATTGAAGTTGTGTTTGAATTCTCCACAAGTTTAGCCTAAATTGTGTGTGATTTGTGTGTGCCAACATGGAATGATTTAGTGGATGATATTGACATGTGAGCGACGAAATTTTTGGCTATTTTTGATGTATATGGGATGGCCATCTTTATATGGCAAATACGTGACATGTCGGTGAAGTTTCGGTAGTCACCCGATATGACAATTTTCGTTTTATAACCTTGTAACATGTCGTTATAATTTTGACGTCACCATGACTTATATCATATGATATAAGACCTGAATATACTCATAAATATCATTTAGTGGTATCAGAGCCGAGGCTCCAGATCTGTCTCAGAAACGTAGGGTTAGCTAGATCACTTAGACTTAAGTTACGATCTTCTCTTAAAATGACGATTTTACCCTTAAGAAACAAAATAGGGTTAAGTGATGGTCTTAGACTTAAGATATGATCGGGTTAAGAGGTATAAGGGTGAGCGATCGTTTTCTTTACTTATTTACCTTTCTACCCATAAATTTTAGCATGAATTATGCAAACGACCAAATTTCCCAAATTCCCCCTCAACTTATGATGGACTAACGAAGCGTTTGTTTGATTGCGAAATTAACAGGGAAAAATGCCGCCTAGAAGTGAGCCACAGGGTAACAGCAAACAAGACATTATGCCAGAGACTATCCAGAGCAAAAGCTGCCGCAGCCGCAATAGGGTCAGCAGACAGGAAAGCCAAAGATGAATGCCTTGTTCACCTGATGCCGGATACCGACGTCGTGACATGTACTTTTAATCACACATCATTAAATTTTTCTTTAAATTAAAGTGTTCATCTGTGGATATTTTTGCCGTGTAATTAACCTGGAAAATGTTAGGTGCGATCTTGATTAATAAGGTACCTGCCAATGTTCTATTCGACAGTTGCGCCAGCCACCCTTTATCACCAGGAGGTTCACTAAGAACCTAGATATCTTACTCGATTGGCTGGAGACCTCGTTCAGAGTTCAGACAGCTGGTGAACAGGTGATTGTGTCCCACCATCACTATAGGGGATGCAAGTTGAAGATGAATGATCAAGAGTTTACAGTGACGCTGATCCCGATATAGATAAAGGATTTCGACATCATTTTGGGCATGGATTTTTTGACGAAGTACCATGCTACCATAGACTATCGGCAGAAGCAGGCGAGCATTAGGGGTCCGAACATACAAGAAATTGTTTTGCAGGTGGTGCTAACCGCGGTATAGGCCCACCAGGCGCTGAGAAAGGGAGGTGAAGGCTTCTTGGTCGATGTGCTGGATACAGAACAGAAGGTGCCATCCCTTGACTTGATCCCAGTCATGAACGAGTTCAAGGATGTCTTTCCAGATGAGTTGTCTGGATTATCGCCGAGTCGAGAAGTGGCGTTCGAGATTAATCTTATCCTGGAGCTGAACCCATTTCGAAGGCACCGTGTCCTATGGCTACGACGGAACTTAAAGAACTAAAGGAGGAGCTACAGGAGCTACTGGATCGTAAGTTTATTCGCCCCAGTGTGTTGCCATGGGGGACTCATGTTTTGTTTGTTAAAAAGAGTGATAGAAGCATGCACTTGTGCATCGACTATCGAGAAATCAACAAGATCACCATCAAGTACAAGTATCATCTACCCCGGATCAAGGACCTATTCGATCAACTAAAGGTAAGTTTTGCTTACAGCAATAGTGATTGGAAAATGTGAATTTCAATGTTAATCGCGCCATATTGCATTTATACAGGGTGCAAAGATGTTCTCAAAGATTGATCTTTGATCCGAATATCACCTGTTGAGTATTAAGGCAGAAGATGTGTCGAAGAGTGCTTTACGCACCCGATACGGCCACTACGAGTCTTTGGTGATGCCTTTAGGACTGACCAATGCACCAGCCGCTTTTGTGGACTTGATGGACACCGTGTTCAGGGAGCAGCTGGACAGGTTTGTGGTGGTCTTTATTGATGACATCCTGGTCTACTCCTCTGATGAAGAGGCGCATGCGAAGCATTTGAGAGAAGTCCTGGAGATCCTTCGAAAGAAGAAGCTGTGTGCCAAGTTCCGTAAGTGTGAATTTTTGCTGAAGAGAGTGACTTTCTTAGGTCACATGGTCTCAGAGGAAGGAATCTCGGTGGATCCGAAGAAGATTGAGGCGATTACAAAGTGGCTTAGACCGACCAACGTGACGAAGGTGAGGAGTTTTCTTGGGTTGGCAGGTTGATACAGAAAGTTTGTCAAGGGCTTCTCCACTATAGCGGTGCCCCTGAGCAAACTTACACAGAAAAAAACGAAGTTTGAGTGGACCGCTAACTACGAGAGAAGCTTCGTAGAATTGAAGAAAAGGTTGACCACTGCTCTTGTCTTGGTGCAGCCCTTCGGCTCAGAAGGGTTCGTCATCTACAGCGACACGTCCAAGAATGGACTAGGTACATATAAATGGTCTTGATTTGATTGTATGTGTGTTCCAGTTGTGGTCTAACTTCTTTGTTTAAGGGTGCGTTCTTATGCGATGAGGTAGAGTCATAGCTTATGCCTCACGACAATTGAAGCCCTATGAGTAGAACTATCCGATAATGTTCTTGAGTCAGCTTTGGTGGTCTTCGCACTCAAGATTTGACGGCACTGTTTATACGGAGAGAGGTGCGAAGTGTTTACCGACCACAAGAGCTTGAAGTACCTGTTCACCCAGAAGGAGCTGAACATGCTAGAGGAGGTGCTTAGAGTTGCTAAAAGACTATGACCTGACTATTAGCTACCATCAGGGGAAGGCCAACAATGTTGTTGATGCACTGAGTAGGAAGTCTGGTCACGCCCGGCAGTCACCGTTGGAGCTAGAAATTGCCGAGTTTGGTCTTGATATTGTAGATTCTACGGCGAATGTTCTGGCATCATTGGTTATTAATCCACTGATTGAGCAGATTAAGGAGGCTCAGAAGGAGGATACAATGCTCAGAGAGATCCGTGAGAAGATGATGACTAGTCAGGTCGACGTTCAGATCAATAATGATGGCAATCTGTGGTATCAGGGGAGGTTATGTATACTAGATATCGATGATATGAGGAAAGAGGTACTGAACGAGGCACACCACTCCAAGATGTCTATTCATCCGGGCTCCACAAAGATGTACAACGACCTAAAGAAGAACTTTTGATGGAGTGGTATGAAGAGGCACATCATGGAATTCATTGAGAGATGTATTGTGTGCCAGTAGGTGAAGGTCGAGCATCAGCAGCCCAGAGGTCTTTTGTTGCCGTTGGAGGTACAGAATGGAAGTGAGAGCATATCACGATAACCTTTATGGTAAGGCTTCCTAAGACGAGGAACGGCAATAACGTGATCTGGGTGGTAGTCAATCGTTTGACAAAGTCTGCACACTTTCTGCGAGTGTCTAGTGAGGCCATGATGGAGAAGTTTGTGACACTGTATGTTGATAATATTCTGAGTCTGCATGGCGTACCAGTGGGCATCATATCCGATTGAAATCCGAGATTCCCCTCTAGATTTTGGACAACCTATCAAAGGGTTATGGGGACCGAGCTACGGTTGAGTATGGCATTCCATCCTTAGACTGATGGCTAGTCAGAGAGGAATATCCAGACTTTGGAGGATATATTGAGATCTTGCGTCTTAGATTTCAAGAGAAACTGGGATAGTATTGTAGAGATAAGGGGTTTGAGTGATTTCAAAATAAGTGACTTAAATGCATGATATATATAAACGTGTACATGTATGCATGATATCTTGCCATTACTTGCCTTATTTAGCTTATATATTATGTTGCCGTACTAACGAGCCATGAAGCGTTAAATCTTACATCATATGGCAAACATTTGTTGTGTTTATACTATTTTCAGGTGCCACCATTAATGAACTAAACTAGTTCATTAAGTGAAGTACTTAGTTTAATAAACTAAGTAGTTCATTAAAGGAAGCCACATTTGGAAAAGGCACAAAGGCAACAAAGCTAAGGAAGGAAAGTTTTCTCCTCCTCCCCATCTTAATTACACACGCCAATATACATATATATTACACATATTTTCAGATTTTTTTGAAAAAGGCACATACACATGTATTCCAACGTACTACCGACACGTTATATATTTTACGTACGTACGTTAACGTCACACCACTATACTTAACTCATATTTATGAGTATATTCAGGTCTTATATCATATGATATAAGATATGGTGATGACAAATTAGATACGACACGATAAAAGGTTCTAAACCAAAAATTGTCGTATCGGGCGAATACCGAAACTTCGCCAACGTGTCACGTACTTGCCATAAATAAATGGCCAGCCCCTATACAGCAAAAAGTGATGTAAATTTCGTGCACATCATTGAAAAATCAGGAAAAAATACTTTCCATGTTGGCACACACAAATTACTCCACATTAAGGCCAAAATGTGAAGATTCCAAGTTTAATTTTTGTCACATGTAAATGGTACCGATTTAGACCAGCCTAGTGCTCAGATTTAAAGTATATATTATATATATTATGTATAACATAATATATATAACATGTGCAAAAGTTGGAATTTAAATTATAGAAAAATCGGGTAATCGATAAATATCGAAAATTCGGTTTTCTACGCACACAACACATGGAACGTTTTTGGTACATCATGTGACACGTATCTAGACACTTTTTACATATGATATACATCTTACAGTGTTCTAGAAAATTAAATTAAGGGCTGATTGAAATATAACATGTGTGTATTATTAAATGTGCATTATTTTACAAAGTTAGCAAAACACAATAATTTCCAACGCCACCTACAGCTGAGATGGAGCTTATTTGGAGCCTTGTTGGCATATTGATTGGTCAAGGATCAATCATACAATGTTGGTGAATTGAAGAGAGAAGCTACAAATGGTAAGAATTCAAAATATATCTCTCTTATATCACATGCTGAAAATTTCAGCATGCTAAACATAGGGTGGCCGATTTTATGACATTGAATGTGATATATTTCATCATCTTTTATTATGTGATTGATTGGAAGAAGAAATGGAAATGATTTGAATATTATTTAAATCAATAAAGAGTGATATTTTATATATCACACATGCTGAAAATTTTTCAGCATGTGTACAACATGTGGTGGCCGAATTATTAGTCCAAATTGTGTCCAAGTTCATTTCTTATGTGATAGCAATACTTACCATAACTTGGTGATTCAATTTTTAAAGAAAAAATCAATGTAAATTGGGCATTATTTTGAAAGAAATGGAATGATGCACATGCTGAATTTTCAGCATGGCAATATTACTAGTTGGCCGATTTTTTCATTAAGTTTGGGAAGGATTTGATGTATTGCAATTTATGTGATATATCTTATGATTTATGGAAGTAATTTTGTGATGATTTTTGGCACATGTTTAAGTGAAATTCTCAGATTTTTCCAAGTCATCAATGATGACAACATTCATCCAATGAGAAGGTGCCAAGTAAGCGAAGACTAAATGATCATCCAATAAGAAGATGCCAAGTAAGCAAGACATTGTCACAATGATGTCTTACACTCTCTCAAGGACTTAAAAGATAATTTTCAAGAGGGGGAGACACCACCTAGGGGACGACCATGCACCATTATAAGGAAAGAAGAGAGCAAACAAAAGAAGCAACAAGCATTGCAAATCAAAGTGATCAAAAAGCCTAGCTCTTCTTCTTCTACATCTTCTTTCTTTCTCTCTTCTTGTAAGCCTATTGTATTCATATTCTTCAATCTTGAATAGGCTTGACATAGACCACCACTCATTATATATCTTTGTAAAAGATTGATCAAGGTGTGATCAATCTTCATTCTTGCGAGGTGGTGGTGTTCGTGCAAATTGTATTCGCTATACAAGGTTTGCAAAGGGTTGGAGTTAGGTTTAACTCTATCAACCCTGTGGTAAGGTGTATTGCGTGCGTGTGATTAGTGTGAACCAAGGAAGGTGTTCCTTGAAGACTGGAGTAGGTTGTTTATAACCGAACCAGTATAAAATTCTTGGTGCCATTTACTTTCTGCATTTACTTTTCAGTTACTGCACTGATTACCCTTCTTGTTCGTATTCTTAAAAATAGTTAACGAATTTCAAAAATCACAAAAATTTCCAGAAATATACTCACACGTTCTAGGGTTAATTTGGCACAAGTTTCAACCCTTTTGGATTAGTATAAGTCAATCTAACATCAAAAGTTCTGAGACTAGTGCAGTCTGATTTTCAGACTTGCAAAGGTTGAGACTTTGATTGTAGTTGACCTACTTCCCAAAAGAATTTTGAAAAACTGTTTCAACCCACTTAATTATAGTAAATATGGAGTTAGTGGTCAAATTTTCAGAGCATTTGGACGTTCACAAAAATAGGAATAAATTTTTTAAAACCATCTACCGTTTCTGGCAGATTCGAGCAATCTGAGTACCAACGGTTTTTGAAGGGCTTACACGTTGAATTTTAATTTGAAATTTTTAGGGAACCCTCATAACATCTGAGGATAAGTTCTCTCAAAATTTCATAATTTTTGGAGACCTCTAACCTAGTTTTAAAAACGTTTTAAAACTGGTCCTGAAAACAGAATCTGTTTTATGAACTTGAATTGTTCAAGTTTAATGAAATTTTAAAAACCACACTTTCTGCACCATCTATTCAACCCTCCCCCCTTCTAATGGTGCCTTGCAGATCCTACAAGTATGATGAAATTGATAGATTTCCCCTACAACAAAAGTTATCAGAGCGCGATCGGAATGGCTCCATTTGAGGCATTGTATAGACAAAAGTGCAGATCACTTATTTATTGGGACTAGGTTGGCGAGAGGACTATCGCAGGGCCTGATTTAATAGAGCAGACCCAAGAGAAGATCAAGGTCATATGGGATAGGCTGAAGGCAGCCTAAGACCGGGATAAGAGTTGGGCTGATTTGAAGCGATAACCTCAGGAGTTCACAGTGGGGGAGAAGGTTTACCATAAGGTGTCTCCGACCAAGGATGTGATGAGGTTTGGAGAAAACGGTAAACTAAGTCCTTGATACATTGGTCCGTATGAGATACTCGAGAGGATTGTCACATTAGCCTACTGACTACGGAAGTATGTTTTGTACCCTAGTCATGCACTTGAGGCACGACCACTGAAGGTGAGGAGGGATGCCACGTATGAAGAGACCACAGTCAGAATTGTAGATCGGAAGGATCAGGTATTGAGACGCCGGGTGATTCCATACGTTAAAGTTTAGTGGACTAATCACATAGAGCATGAGGTGACGTGGGAGCTCGAGGATCAGATGCGTGAGTGCTACCCGCACCTCTTCGAATAAGGTACGTAAGTTTCGAGCACGAAACTTTTTGTAAGGGGGGTAGGATGCTGTAACCATACAAAAAAGAAAAAATATTTATTTAGTTAATTAAATTTAAATTTTAAATTATCTCTATCATATCCTAACAAACCCCGAATCCCCTCCCCTAATCCCCTAAATTACTCGCCCCCTCCCTAATTAAATCCCAACCCATTCCCCCCCCCCCAACCATTTCAGCAATCTCACCAAAGAAAGGAAAACAAAAAGAGAGCAAGAGGGGAGGCAGCAGGAAGCAGAGAGGAAGAGGGAAAAGAAAAGAAAGAGGAGAGGGAAAGAAAGAGAGAAAGAGAGAAGAGAAGGTGGGAAAAAGCCACCCGTGTCGAATCCAACTCCTTTGATCAATGAATTATTTATTCAAGAGGTAGGTTACCATCCTCTTTGTTGAATTGACACCGTGTGTATCGAATTTCTCACATGCTGTGTAGGTATTATTTGTTTGCTATTCGTATAAGTTGTTCTTTATATTTTTCATCATTTTATCTTTATGTTTTAGTATGTGAATTTCGTGAAAGGCCTTAGATGTACATCACATAGTACGGAAATGACTAGAACGGGTTCAGGACGACGAAGTACACGCCTGAGGACGACACGTGTGGCACATGCACTGCCTTTAGTGGTGGCGCATGTGGCCCACTCGCACCCCTGAACGGCGTGTGCAGAACACATGCTGACGTGTCATAGTCAAAATGTATGGGACTCAAACGGAGTACAATGGAATTGGTTTGGGGTAAATCAAAGTTAAAGCAAAGAAGTTATAGATTTTTAAAGAAAATTAAAATTTTAAGGAAATAAAGAAAATAAAATTAAGAAATAAAAGAATAAATAAAAGAGGGACAGGCCCAGCCTGCCGCGGCTAGCAGGACTGGTGATTCTAGTGTATAAAAAAAGGGAAAGGAGTTGCGGGCTGCGGGCCAGTAGATGCCTTAGCAGGCCGGCCCAAATCACATTTAAATAAAAAAAGGGTTGTCCTGGCGCCTGATAAGCCAGCATGCCAGTGGGTCGGACTTCGTAGAAGGGCTAGAAAAGGACTAAAGGGCCTGAATTGTTTTTTATAATAAGAATACTAATGATAAATAAAGAAGATAATATAATTATTATTTAATAAAATTAAGAATTCAGTAACCAAAATAAAATAATAAAAAAATAATACATGTGTGCCTCGGGGAAAAGGAAATGAAAGAAAATAATAATAATAATAATAATTAATTTAATATTAATAGTAATTTACGAATAAGAGAATTTAGAAATCCGTTAAATAAATTAAATAAATAGGAAAAATAGGGGAATATTAAAATAATGAAATAAAATATGGAAGTGCTTGAAAGCGTAGAAAAATAATATGAAGTGTAGAAACCTAAAAAAGGTAGAAAGATAAAATACAGTATACAAAAAATACAATACTGGACCCCACGTAACATAGAGTGATTACGCAATATAGGTAATACGCAACATAAAATGGGGCATGCAACATAGTGAATGGAAAGAACGGTGTGAAAGTGTGAAGCATTCATGGCACGAGCATTACATTTGGGCCTATGAGTCGTGTGGTCCTACGGGACGTGTGGCATGACGAGGCGTGTGATGAGTGTGTGGTGATAACAGTCTCCTCCACCTAAAAGGACTCCAGACATGCATAGCATATTATGAAAAAGAAAGAGCATAGCGTGTGATATTAAATAACTGCGTGGGACATAGTGATGAAAAGAGAATGCATCATGAAGTTGCGTATTGCATTTGTTATTGACATGATTATCGTTGATCTTGCTATTAAGTTGTTTCAGTGATAAGGAATTCGTGGGTTCCAGATTGGTTCGGGTATGTGTTGTTTCTTATACTTGTGTTTATATTGCTTTATTTATTTATTACGATTTTATCTGCTTTAGTTGTTTACCTGACTCAGCATGTGAAAGTCCTTTTCTGGGAGAGACGGGTAACCTACGAGTGACTCCGATCACTCACTCCTCCTACCTTTCCTCTATAGGTTAGCCAGATTACGAGTATATTTTGGTCGAGGATGTGGCAGACTACGCGAGCGGGGGAGAGTGAACTGGGCTCGAGATGGGATCTTATGACCGGGTGATTGTTTCTTGAGATAGTCAGATAGACCTCTACCTAGACACATTATTTGATTTCAGTATTTCATACTTGACGCTGCGGGTCTCGTCAACCCTTGTACTTTATTTTATTTTCGATGGATTTAATTTAATTGAGATGTTTATTTTTATTATCGTTTCTGCGAAAAAATTTTCTAAGTCATTTTTGACGTGTAAGAAGTTTGAACAACACATTGTAGTTCTCGTAACAGACTACGACGGATGCACTGTTCCCGATGATAGGGTTCGAGAGCAGGGCTCTACACCCCCTCCCGTAAAGATGTCTAATTTAAGTTTTATAAATGCACTGTTCCCCATGATAGGATTCGAGAACGGGACGCTACACCCCCTCCCCTAAAGATGTCTAATTTAAGTTTTATAAATGGCCTGTCTTTGTTTTATAAATGCACTGTTCCCGATGATAGGATTCGAGAACGGGACGCTACACCCCCTCCCCTAAAGATGTCTAATTTAAGTTTTATAAATGGCCTGACTAAAAGACTTAGCAAAAGGACTCGGAATGGAATGTTTCTAATTTAAGCTTTATAAATGACCTGACTAAAAGACTTAAGAAAAGGACTCGATGGAACGTTTTCATGAGACTATGGATAGAACTAAGTAACAATTTTTCAAATGACCGTTTGATTGACTTTTACTTACTTAAAGTCAATAAAATGAAAGTAAAAAATGTGAAGTTAGTTTCTACGAAAACTGAACGAATTTTCAAAAAGAGTTTGACTTGTGAACCGTACATGGAAAGTTGTACCAAAAATTGGTTATAAGAGTACTGAAAGTGAAAAATACACAAGACACAACAATTTATCATGTTTAGTTCAATATGACCTACTCTAGTTTCAAGGAACACCTTCTTTAAATTTTACTTACACAATTATTTCATCTTACAAAAGCTTTGTATTTTTTTATACACCAACCCTCCTAAACTTAAAAAAAGAATATCACCACAATCATCAACACCTTACAACTAGTGATTGAACATTCAAGTAGCCAATCTTTTTACAAATTCTATTAGTATGAAAAGGTGTGTAAGAAGCAGCAAAAATGAATTAAAATGGTAGCATAACTTTTTCCGAAAAGAGCCTGAAAAAGGAGATGAAGAGAGAAAGCGTTTAGATATTTTGAATGCTTGAAATGGAGCAAGAGTTTTAGTGACTTGTTTCTTTTCTACTAATATAGAAAAATAGCGCCTATTAGGGCTGATGAAGATGCCCACTTGCCTTTTCTTGATGTCATAGAACTGATGTGTCAAAATATGGTTTTTAAAAGCTTGTCTTTGCTTGATTACTTGGCAGATTATAAGACAATTGGTTGGTCCTCTCAGCTCCTTGGTGGGGTTTTTCAATCGTTAAAACGACTCGTATAATCTGAAAATTATGCTTCAAATAAAGGATAATGGCAATGTAATGGAAATGTTTGTTGTAGCGCCCCGCTCCCGAACATTAACATCGGAAACAGTGCATTTGCCGTAGCCTACTAAAGAACTACAAGGCGTCGTCCAAACTTCTTGCACATCAGAAGTAACGTAGAAATGTTTTCAGCAGAAACGATAATTAGAAGGTCAAATTCAATTTATAAATGCTCCCAATGTAAAAATAAATCAGAGTTCAGGGCTGACGAAACCTAACATGTCAAATAGAATTCTAAAAGACTGATATAAATGAAATAAATGTGAAAACCATCAAATATCCCAAAAGATCTCGCAAAGCTCACTCGTCCCAGCTCGCATAGTCAGACTCGTCCTCTACGAAAATATACTCGAACTCGGGCTCGCCTGTTGAAGGATTAGTAGGAGGGGTGAGTGATTGAAAAATCACCCGTAGGTTACCCATCTTTTCTCAGAAAGGAACCATACCTACAATAAATGTACGAATCAATTAACACATACTTGATCCGATCGCAAAGTAAGCATATGCTAAACATATATAATTTCGTCAAACATAAATATGCAATCCTATCACACGCTCCGTAATGTGGAGTCAACGCAAACACTTCGTATCGTGAAGTCACCCGACGGGATGCACGTGGCATAAATGCTGCACACTTCCGCACTTCCGGTTCTCCGGTGTTGCATGCTCCATTCTATATTGCGTATTACCTATAGTGTGTAGTTAACCTATATTGCATAGGGTTCATTACTGTATTTTATCTGCTACTGTTATTGTATCTTTATAGACTTTATTTCAGGTATTTACAGTTTATTTCATCTTTTCTAGGCTTTCAACCACTTTATTCTTTTATTCATTTATTTTTATCTTGCCCTACTATTTTTTTCTCTTGCTTTAATTTTATTTTCTTTTCTCTCCTTTTCTGCATTTTTTCTCTTTTATTTTAGTTTATTTTATTTTATTTAATGGGTTTCTAAATCCCTTCTTTATTAAATGATATTAATATTAAATTAATTAATCTTTTTATTCAGCTCTTTGCCCCATTTTTTCCTTTACTTTAATTATTGGGAATGTCATGAAAATATTTTTAGATATCACTTATATTTTTTCTAGCTTCTATTAATTTTTCGTGATTTTATACCATTTTTCTTTATTTTTTTTCTAATTATTTTATATTAATTTTCTAATTATTTGAATTAGTTAAATTGATTTCACTTTAGTAATTATGAGAAAATATTTTTATTTTAGCATTTTATGTTTTCTGGAATTTAATTATAATTTTTTGGATTTTTAAACTAATTTTAATTAATTAATTATTATTTATTTATTTTTCAGAATATAATTAATTTGTTTTAATTAAATCCTATTTTCTTCCAACCTCAATAAAATCTTCATTTTAACTCCGAATTGACCCAAACCAATTGCATTTGACTCTGTTAAATACAACGCACGAACTACAACCAGACATGTCAACGCATGTCTGCCACGCACCGTCAAAGGCCGCGTGTGGGCCCCGTGCGCCACCGCTGAAATGCATGTGTGTTGGACACACACCGCCTTCTAGCTTTGTTTTTCAACTTCAAGATTAATTTCGATCTAATTTTGGGGCTATGTGACCTGTTTATAAGGCTATTCATGCAATTATTCACCTAATGGCATAAAAAGCGAATCTTTTTAATGAATTTCAAATCGCACGCATAGCACCATTGCACACACATATTTTCGTACATACCAATATCATATAAAACATGCATATGAAGGCATAACACATAGACAATTTATTGCAAGTACGACCCAATACACAAAGTGCGGGCAATCCGAGAAGAGGAGAAGATAACCTACCTTTTTGGCAGAATAATTCTACGCGATTCTTCTCCCTTTTATCCTCCTAAACTTTACTGATCTAAGCTTGGAGATGCTTGAATAATTGCTAGGGGGGTTTGGAGTTTTTGCACTTTTTCTTTCTTTGGTCAAGGGTGATTGCGGCAGGTACTTTGGGGAATGGGGGGAAATTTTGTGAAACTTTTTCTTTTTCTTTTTTTTGGGGGGGAGGGCTGGCGGCAGAGATGGGAAAAAAGGACAGGGGCTATGGTTGTTTATGTGTATATATTTATAGAATGTAAGATGTATAAGATAGGTTTTAGGGTTTTCTATTTGATTTAGGTTTAAGTTTACTGGTTAGTGTAGGAGTAAATTCTGTGTGAATTCTATCTCACTTTTCCTAATTGTTTTTGGTTTAGGACTTCAACAATGTAGTAATTTTATTTGTTATTAATATTTTTTTCTTACACCTCAAAATGTCGGGATGTAACATTCCTCCCCCTTACAATAAGTTTTGTCCTTGAAACTTGCGTATTACGTAACCAATAGTTTATTGTAGTTCTACTTAATCCATTCACCTATATAATGGCCGTACTAAATATCCATTGCGTATTTCGATATGTTAACCATTGCACGTCCCCGTCATAGGGCTCCATCATTCTTTGTATACATATAAGGTAATTTCTAAATCTGTTTCTCTTCACTTATTAGAATCATAACCTAATCTTTTATGACTATAAAGTCATCTTAAGGGTGTTGTCATCATAATGGGAGTTTCATACCCCAGTAGTCAGTCGATATCGTACTTATATCTACTGTCTTGAGCAATCCTATATAATCAATACATATCTATACTAAAATCTTTAACTTAACGACTTGTTCACCAGACTGATTCCTCAACCGTGGATATTCATGACACATTTTATTCTAGTACGCTTCAATTCAATCATCACTAGCATCCCTTAAGATGTCATTGACTTAATTTTCTAAACTCGTATTTACAAACTTCCACTTATACCACTTGACGTGTATCATTCAACTTATTATCATTGAGATCTAAAATAACCGAATCCTTGAAACTAATCATATATGATCCATCTCCTAGCCACATAACCAAGGTAAATATGCATCGAGCAAGCCAATATGATAATCATTGCATCTCCTCGTCATAGAACCAAGTTCTCAAAGTCAATCCTTATACTTACGAACTAGCTCTACAATTATATTCTTACTCCTTTGGCATAATATCAACAACCTAATATACAAAACATGTGTATGGATATGTTTTTCAGTATATAGAAAATGTAACTTATGTGGCTATAATTTAAAATATAACTTTAGCAGTTTTCAAATAATATCATTCTATTTTGTAAACCCATGTAGTGTATACTTGTTTTCGCAAAACAATATCTCAAATGACCATATACAAAAACGATGATATAACTTGTTCATAAAGTATTTTGGTAAAATTGCATTAAAACAGTTGAAAAGTTAATAACATAAGGTTTTATTAATTGATTGAGTACAGTACCTTTCGTTTTCTAAAACAGGTATATATTTTAAAAGATACTTTTGGATTCACACAAGTTAAGTAGTTCATTGCGAGAAGAACAATAACTTCGAAAACACTTTAATGGATAAAATGCTTGTGATATCGATAGTCGTCAAGTAAAATTAGTTTTGACTAAAATAGACGGAACAAAAACAAAAATCTGAAATATTATGTAAAAAATATATATAAACATACCCTTTTTTTAAGAACATTAATATTTTAAAAATTTTTTCCTTTTTAAGGTCGTCAAAAGAATTGACATTTTTGTTAAGTCGATATACAAGTACGAAAAGAACTAGCCTTATATAGTTTAGTAGACTATATATAAAAATGAGGCTCAATAAGATATTTCGAAAAACAAATTTTTGAAAGTCAGTGTAAAATATAGGTATACCTTGGTGTACATGCTAAAATATTTATCTGCTTGAAAAATATGTCGGTCCAATATTTCTTATAATTCTATAAATCGTCTTTATTTTCGAATAAGGTCTCCTGTATACATTTTTTCATAAGTCTAGTGTTTGTCTACTCATGATAAAATCTTTAACCTAAACCGTCCAATCCTAGCATGACATTCAATTTATTTACTGATCAACTTAAGGTGTTCTAACTCGCCATGCTACCGCGCACCACACTGAACCAATGTTCTTGACTTGGTTATTAGAACCACTAATTTTAACCTAGTTAAATCTTACATGAAAGAAAAGAATCCACTACTGGTTCATGCTTACTCTATTTCAATTCAAGACTACTAGATTCAAACCAAATTTTTCGATGTCAACACTTAACCCACACGTTTATAATGATATATCATTCCAAGGCACATACTATAGTCGATTCTCTCGTCTCACTATCGATCAATATCTTCGACCCATTTTTTATAACACTACATTCAACATCTTTACGCTAGCGATAAGTTCCTTCATACGACACATTTCACTAAAATCTACTGATCATAACGCTAAGACATTCCTTAGCTTATATTATTTTACTATAAATCATTCATTAGTAGCTACGATATCCACTTAGACCTAGTCGCGTTCTGACACTATGGTCAAGTAGGACATGAATCCACTTCAGTTACCCTAAGGGTACCAGGTTCCATGCTGCAGTTACGATAAGGCAACCTGAGTTACCGTCTGACCCATTAATATGTTAATTCACGTTTGCATTAGGGTATCTTGGTTAACATTGTAATGCATTCAAATTAATTATGTAATATTCAACTTAGGTTACTAAGATCATGGCTTAGAGGGTTATGATCAAACTTATATAAGGTAAAATTTTATGGTATAGTCTAGGTATACGTGTTCCTTAACCGATCAACTCCTTATGTTTAGGATCATAACTTATTTCTAGGATCGTTCTTAGTATCATCATTTCTTAAGTATAAATTCATGTCTTATTTCTAAGATCACACAGTATATAGTCGACACTTTGGCTAAAATCAATACTTATGTCCAAAGTCAACTCTTAATCAAATTCGTCACTTATGTCTAAGATCGTGACTTAGGGCAAAATCATCGCTTAATTTCTACCATCTTGGCCTAAACCTATGCTTCCGCCGTGGATCTAGAGCCATGTTTTGATAAATCACACTGTCGGACATGTAGTTCTTTTTAAACTCATCTCGAAATTGGGTCCGAGTGATCGGGGGTGTTGGTCATTCCTACACCCTGCGCCACCAATCCTCCGCATGTTCTTATAGATGAATCTTAGGCCCGATTACAGTGGTGGTGGAGACGGTGCCTGCTGTTTCAGCAGCAGCAGCTGCTGTGCTAAGGTGTTGGTCATTGTGACTATGGCATCTGCAAGTGCTGTGGATGTTCCCCTGATTTTGGTGGTTCTCACCATCATTTCCCCTATTACTGGCTTGTTCACGTCTTGCCGGCATTTTTTTGGAATTTAGAACAGCCGAAAGTATATATATATATACATACACATTTTTTATACATGCTAAGTTAGGGGATATTTTGGTATTTTCTAACCACCTATGGGGTACATGCAAAGGTTTAGGGGTAAATCGGTAAATAGATAAAGAAAAGAAAGATAGCGCTCTCACACCCCTTAGCTAATCTTAACATAAGTCTAAGATCATCTCTTAAGTGTGCTTGGTTTCTTAGGGGCAAAATCGTCATTTTAAGAAAAGATCATAGCTTATGTCTAAGTGATCTAGTTAATCCTACGTTTCCAAGGTAGATCTGGAACCTAGCTCTGATACCACCTATAGCGCTCTGCTCTTGAACCCTAGCATCGGAAACAGTACATCCGCTATAGTTTACTACAAGAACTACAAGGCGTCATTCAAACTTCATACACGTCAGAAATAACATAGAAATTTTTTTCGCAGAAATGATAATTAAAAGGTCAATTCAATTTACAAATGATCTCAATGTAAAAATAAATCGGAGTTCAGGGCTGACGAAATCCAACACATCAAATGGAATTCTAAAAGTCTGATAAAAACAAAATAAATGTGAAAACCATCAAATATTCAAAAAGATCTCGCAAAGTTCACTCGCCCCAGCTTGCATATTCAGACTCGACCTCCAGGAAAATATAATCAAACTCGGGGTCACCTATGGAAGGATTAGTAGGAGGGGTGAGTGATTAGGAAATCACCCGTATGTTTTCCGTCTTTTCCTAGAAAGGAACTATACTTATAATAAATGTAAAAGTAGATAAACAATTAACACATACCTGATTCGATCGCAAAGTAAGCTTATTATAAACATATATAATTTCATCACATATAAATATGCAATGTGCAACTTTATGATGCATGCTCATTCACACTACCGTGTCACACACCTAACCGCATCGTATCACACGCCATGCTCTTTCTCTCAATGTATGCAATGCATGTCCCGGGGTCCTGTCACACGCTCCGTAATGTGGAGTCGGCGCACACGTTTTATATTGTGAAGTCACTCATTCCGAAGGGCAGCATGTGCCATAAATGCCGCACACTTTCACATTTCTAGTTCTCCTATGTTGCATGCTCGATTCTATATTGTGTATTTCCTATATTGCTATGCTAGTTATCCTATATTGCGTGGAGTTCATTAATGTATTTTACCTTACACTTAGTGTAGTGCTACTTATTCCGTTCAACTAGCAATGGCCGTACTAACTATCCATTGCATATTTTGACATGTGAACAATTACACATCCCCGGTATAGGGCTCAATCATTCTTTATATACATACAAGGTAGTTTCTGACCCGTTTCCCTTCACTTAATAACATCATAACCTAATCTTTTATGACTATAAAGTCAGCTTAAGGATATTGTCACCATACTGGGAGTTCCATACCCAGTCGTCAGTCGATATCGTACTTATATCTGTTGTCCTCAGCAATCCTATATAATCATTACTTATGCATACTATAATTTTTAGCTTAACGACTTGTTCACCAGAATCATTCCTCAACCGTAGATATTTAGAACATGTTTTATTCTAGTACGCTTCAATTCAATCATCACTAGCATCCGTTAAGATGATCCAGCCCCTATAGGATTAAATCATTAACTTAATTTCTATAATTCATACTTACAAACTTCTACATATACCACATGTATCATTCAACTTATTATAATTGAGATCTACAATTTCTGAATCCTTAAAACTAATCATATATCATCCATCTCCTAGCCACATAACCAAGGTAAATATCCATCGAGTAAGCCAATATGATAACCATTGCATCTCCTCGTCATAAAACCAAGTTCTTAAAATCAATATTTATACTTACAAACTAGATCTACGATCGTATCCTTATTCCTTTGGCATAATATCGACAACGTAATATACGAAATATGTGTATGGACATGTTTTTTATGAAACAGAAGATGTAACTTATGTGGATATAGTTTGAAATATAACTTTAGCTGTTTTAAAATAATATCATTCTATTTTGTAATCCCAAGAACCCAAGTAGTGTATAGTTGTTTTCGCAAAACAGTACTTGAAATGCCACTTATGAAAATGATGCTATAACTTGTTCACATAGTATTTCGGTAAAATTGCATTAAAACAATTGCAAACTTTATAACATAAGGTTTTATAAATGGATTGAGTACGGTACCTTTCGCTTTCTAAAACATGTTTCTTTTGAAATCTACTTTTGGCTTCACAAAAGTAAAGTAGTTCATCGCAAGCGGACAAATAACTTCGAAAACACTTCAATGGATAAAATGCTTGTGATATCGATAGCGTCAAGTGAAATTAGTTTTCTCTAAAATAGATGTAAAAAAACAAAAATTTGAAATATTATGTAAGAAATATATATAAACATGCTGTTTTTGGAAGAACATCAATGTTTTAAAAGTTTTTCACTTTTTAAGGTCGTCAAAAGAATTGAAATTTTTGTTATGTTGATATACAAGTACGAAAAGAACTAGCCTTATAAAGTTTAATAGACTATATACAAAAATGAGGCCAATAAGATATTTTCGAAACTTTTTTGAACTCACTGTAAAATATAGGTATACCTAGGTGTACGTGCTAATATATTTATCTACTTGAAAAATATATCGGTCCAATATTTCGTATAATTCTATAAATTATCTTTATTTTCAAGTTAGGTCTGTTGAGAAAAAGAGTTTGAATGATTCATAAAATGCATGATTTAAATAACGTGTGTTAAAAAAGTGCATGACACAATTTATTGCTTGACATGTTTTTGCGAGAAACTTGCCTTATATACTTTATATATAATGTACTAACAAGCCATGAAGCTTTAAAGCTTACATCAAATGACAAATATTTGTTGTGTTTGAACTATTTTTAGGTGCCACCATTAATGAACTAAACTAGTTCATTAAGTGAAGTACTTAGTTAAATGAACTAAGTAGTTCATTAAATGGAGATATATTTGGAGAAGGCATGATGTCAACAAATTGAAGAATAGAAAGTCTCCTTCTATACTCATTCACACGTTTTTGACATATATTACATATATATTCATATTTTTTTAAAAGGCGCAATACACGTATATTCCAACGTACTCATTATTACGAACGTATGTCAACGTCACACCACTATACTTACCTCATATTTATGACTATATTCAGGTCTTATATCACATTATATAAGTCACGGTGATGACAAAATTATAACGACATGTTACAAGGTTATAAACCAAAAATTGTCATATCGGGTGACTACCGAAACTTTGCTAACGTGTCACGTACTTGCCATATATAGATGGTCGGCCCCTACACTTCAAAAATGGCAACAAATTTTCGTGGCTTACATGGTACACTCATCCATAAAATCATTGTATGTTGGCACACACAAATCACCCCCAATTAAGGCCAAATTGTGGAGATTCCAAATTCAATTTTTTAAGCACATGTAGGCGCCACTTTAATCAGCCATTAGAGCTAGATATTAAAGTTATTTTATGTATATTATGTGTGACATAATATATATAACATGTGCTGAATTTCACTATTGTCAACTTTGTCAAATATTGCACAATAATTACACATATATGGTATATTCTAATCAGCCCTAATTTGAATATTCTAGAACACTTTTATATGTCTTGAATATGTAAAAAGTGTCTAGATATATGTTACATGTCATGCAAAAAATGTTCCATGTGTTGTCTTCGTAGAAAACCGAATTTTATGAAAAGGATGCTATAACTTGTTGACAAAGTATTTCGGTAAAATTGCATTAAAACAATTGCAAACTTTATAACATAAGGTTTTATAAAAGGATTGAGTACGGTACCTTTCGCTTTCTAAAACTGGTATATTTTGAAATCTACTTTTGGCTTCACAAAAGTAAAGTAGTTCATCGCAAGCAAACAAATAACTTTGAAAACACTTTAATGGTCAAAATGCTTGTGATATCGATAGCGTCAAGTGAAATTAGTTTTAACTAAAATAGATGTAACAAAAACAAAAATTTGATATATTAGGTAAGAAATATATATAAACATGCCGTTTTTGGAAGAACATCAATATTTTAAAAGTTATTCACTTTTTAAGGTCGTCAAAAGAATTCAAAATTGTGTTATGTTGATATACAAGTACGAAAAGAACTAGCCTTATAAAATTTTAAAAGACTATATACAAAAATGAGGCCAATAAGATATTTTCGAATTTTTTTTTGAACTCACTGTAAAATATAGGTATACCTAGGTGTACGTGCTAAAATATTTATCTGCTTGAAAAACTATATCGGTCCAATATTTCATATAATTCTATAAATTATCTTTATTTTCAAGTTAGGTCTGTTGAGAAAAAGAGTTTCAATGATTCACAAAATGCATGATTTAAATAACGTGTGTTAAAAAAATGCATGACACAATTTATTACTTGACACGTTTTTGCGACAAACTTGCCTTATATACTTTATATATAATGTTGTCGTACTAACAAGCCATGAAGCTTTAAAGCTTACATCAAATGACAAATATTTGTTGTGTTTGAACTATTTTCAGGTGCCACCATTAATGAACTAAACTAGTTCATTAAGTGAAGTACTAAGTTAAATGAACTAAGTAGTTCATTAAATGGAGATATATTTGGAGAAGGCATGATGGCAACAAATTGAAGAATAGAAAGTCTCCTTCTATATTCATTCACACGTTTTTGACATATATTACATATATATTCAGATTTTTTTAAAAGGCGCAATACACGTATATTCCGACGTACTCATTATTACGAATGTATGCCAACGTTACACCATTATACTTACCTCATATTTATGACTATATTCAGGTCTTATATCACATTATATAAGTCACGGAGATGACAAAATTATAACGACATGTTACAAGGTTATAAACCAAAAATTGTCATATCGGGTCACTACCAAAACTTCGCTAACGCGTCATGTACTTGCCATATATAGATGGCCAGCCCCTAAACTTCAAAAATGGACACAAAGTTTCATGGCTTACATGTTACACTCATCCATAAAATCATTCTATGTTGGCACACACAAATCACCCCCAATTTAGGCCAAATTGTGGAGATTCCAAATTCAATTTTTTAAGCACATGTAGGCGCCACTTTAATCAGCCATTTGAGCTGGATATTAAAGTTATTTTATGTATATTATGTGTGACATAATATATATAACATGTGCTGAATTTCACTATTGTCAATTTTGTCAAATATTGCACAATAATTACACATATATGGTATATTCCAATCAGCCCTAATTTGAATATACTAGAACACTTTTATATGTCTTGAATATGTAAAAAGTGTCTAGATACATGTTACATGTCATGCCAAAAATGTTCCATGTGTTGTCTTCGTAGAAAACCGGATTTTATGAAAATGATGCTATAACTTGTTCAGAAAGTATTTCGGTAAAATTGTATTAAAACAATTGCAAACTTTATAACATAAGGTTTTATAAAAGGATTGAGTATGGTACCTTCCGCTTTCTAAAACAGGTGTATTTTGAAATCTAATTTTGGCTTCACAAAAGTAAAGTAGTTCATCGCAAGCGGACAAATAACTTCGAAAACACTTTAATGGATAAAATGCTTGTGATATCGATAGCGTCAAGTGAAATTAGTTTTAACTAAAATAGATGTAACAGAAACAAAAATTTGAAATATTATGTAAGAAATATATATAAACATGCCGTTTTAGAAAGAACATCAATATTTTTTAAAAAATTTTCACTTTTTAAGGCCGTCAAAAGAATTGAAATTTGTGTTATGTTGATATACAAGTACGAAAAGAACTGGCCTTATAAATTTTAATAGACTATATAGAAAAAATGAGGCCAATAAGATATTTTCAAAAACATTTTTTGAACTCACTGTAAAATATAGGTATACCTAGGTGTACGTGCTAAAATATTTATCTACTTGAAAAATATATCGGTCAAATATTTCGTATAATTCTATAAATTATATTTATTCTCAAGTTAGGTCTGTTGAGAAAAAGAGTTTGAATGATTCACAAAATGCATGATTTAAATAACGTGTGTTAAAAAAATGTATGACACAATTTATTACTTAACACGTTTTTGCGACAAACTTGCCTTATATACTTTATATATAATGTTGCCGTACTAACAAGCCATGAAGCTTTAAAGCTTACATCAAATGAAAAATATTTGTTGTGTTTGAACTATTTTCAGGTGCCACCATTAATGAACTAAACTAGTTCATTAAGTGAAGTACTTAGTTAAACGAACTAAGTAGTTCATTAAATGGAGATATATTTGGAGAAGGCATGATGGCAACAAATTGAAGAATGGAAAGTCTCCTTCTATATTCATTCACACGTTTTTGACATATATTACATATATATTCAGATTTTTTTAAAAGGCGCAATACACGTATATTCCGACGTACTCATTATTACGAATGTATGCCAACGTCACACCATTATACTTACCTCATATTTATGACTATATTCAGGTCTTATATCACATTATATAAGTCACGGAGATGACAAAATTATAACGACATGTTACAAGGTTATAAACCAAAAATTGTCATATCGGGTCACTACCGAAACTTCGCTAACGTGTCACGTACTTGCCATATATAGATGGCCAGCCCCTACACTTTAAAAATGGCCACAAATTTTCATGGCTTACATGGTACACTCATCCATAAAATCATTCTATGTTGGCACACACAAATCACCCCCAATTAAGGTCAAATTGTGGAGATTCCAAATTCAATTTTTTAAGCACACGTAGGCGCCACTTTAATCAGCCATTAGAGCTGGATATTAAAGTTAGTTTATATATATTATGTGTGAAATAATTATATATAACATGTGCAAAAAGCTGGAATTTAATCGGAGAAAAATTGCGTAATCGACAAAAGTCGAAAATTCGGTTTTCTACGAACACAACACATGGAATGTTTGGCATGACATGTAACATGTATCTAGACACTTTTTACATATTCAAGACATATTAAAGTGTTCTAGAATATTCAAATTAGGGCTGATTGGAATTTACCATATATGTGTAATTATTGTGCAATATTTGACAAAGTTGACAAAAGTGAAATTCAGCACATGTACAAGCCATATCACACGCCACTTCAGCCATGATGGAGCTTAGGTGGAGCTTATTTGACACTTATTTGGCACTTTAATTGGTGGAAAATAAGCCACACATGATTGGTGACATTGAAGAGGGCAATACACAAGGAAACAATTCAAAATACAAGACACGCTGAAATTTCATCACATGTTCCTTGTTATGTACGAATTGAGCATGTGTTTGTCTTCGATTGTCTTCCAAAATCGAAGGGAGATTAATGTGTGATTGTTTCGTAACCTTTTGACTACTAATTGTCACATGTTTTATGAGTTTTAATCAGATTTTTACAGCACACTAAATGATGACAAGTTGGACCAATCATCAAGTGACAAGTAAGCAAGGTCAAGTCATCCATCCAATGAAGTTGTTCCAAGTAAGCAAGATGGTGTCATATCTACATAAGGCATTCTTCCAAGGACATAAAAGAGAATTATCAAGTGAAGAAGAGCCCAAGGGGGGCAGCCAACTTGATTATAAAGAAGAGAAGAGAGCCAAACAAAAGCAAGACAATTCTCATATTTTCTCAAGTGCAAAAAATGTCTTCTACTTTCTTCTTCTACCTTTCTTTCTTCTTCTCTCTCAAGCCTATTGTTCTTATATTCAAATATATTGAATAGCCTTTGTATAGACCACCATACACGTTCATTGTTGTAAAATTTTGATCAACATGTGATCAATCCTTCATTCGTTCAATGGTGGTGTTCGTGAAACGTGTGATTGCTTGTAACGTTTGTGTAAAGAGTTGGAGTTGGTGTGTAACTCCAGCAACCCTTGTGGTAAGGTGTTATTTTGTGATTAGTTATAACCAAGGAAGGTATCCTCGAAGACTGGAGTAGGTTGTGTTAACCGAACCAGTATAAAATTCTCGGTGTTATTACTTTTAGCACTTCACTTTCAGTTTCCAGCACTTTGCATCGTTTTTATTGCATTAGTAAAAATATCGAACGCCTTTCAACAATTACCAAACTTTGCAGAAACATAGCCACACATCTTAAATTTCATTTGGTGCAAGTTTCAACCCAATTAGATAAGTATAAGTCAATCAAACGTTAGTAGTTCTGAGACTAGTGCAATCTGATTTTCAGACTTGCAAAGTTTGAGAACTTGAACGTATTTGACGTACTTTCCAAAGGAATTTTTCAAAACTGTTTCAACCCATTAAAACAAATATCTTAAGGGGTTTGTCATTAAATTCTCAGATCATTTGGAGTTACGGATTAATCGGAATAAAATTTTCAAATCAGACTACTGTTTCTGGCAGTTTTGTGCAATCTAACCACAAATGATTTTTCAAAGGGTTAAAGGTTGAATTTTGATCTGAAATTTTTAGGAGATACTCAGAACATATGAGATTAGAATCTATCCAAATTTCATCATTTTTGAAGGCCTTAACCTAGTTCTTCAAAAGTGTCAAAACAGGATCAGAAAACAGAAACTGTATTCAGAAGTTGGGTTTTGGGTCAAAATATTTTAAAAATCAAATTTTCCGCACCCACTATTCAGCTCCCCTTCTAGCGGTGCCTTACAGGTCCTATAAGTGGTATCAGAGCGCAGGCACACTCACAACAAGGAGATCCAACGATCTTAGTGAGATGGCAACCACTAGACACAAAACCAAGCAAGAAGGTATGTCAAGCCAAAGGCCTCCACTTCTTGATAGTGAGGTACATTCTGATTCCGATTCCGATTCTGATTCTGAACCATCATATCATGATTTGTATGTTCAATATCTTGAATTGCATAAGTTTGCTAATGTAGCGCCCCGCACCCAGACATCGTCCGAATACGGTGCACCCACCATACTTCACTACGGAGAGTACAAAGCGTCATGCATAACATGCGAGAATCCATAACTTATGTCATGGACTCCTATGTTAACATTTAACATGGTTGTAAAATTTAGGCAGAATTAAAACTTTAAACTAAAAATGCAATCCAAAAATATTAAATCCCCAAAACAGTAGTCCAACAAAACAAGATAAACCGAAATCCCAAAGGTTCCAACATAGTTCATAGTACAAACATTATATCAGCCCAAAAGTCCTTAAGCATGGTCTCCTCCTGACTCCTTGACTATGGGTACGACACTCTCGGCTCATCCTCGATCCACTCAACCTTAGCATTCTCTGGCACTGGGAAACAATAAAGGTATGTGTGATAAAAATCACCCAACAAGCATACAATAAACTACCATGAAATAAATAAAGAATCATAACATGAATGGAAAAACCCCAAAAACCTCAAATGTTAATTCATACCTGACCTTTAATCCTTGATCTGCTTGAAGATATAGCCTAATCATAATTTAAGTAATACCATACTGACAATATCATATTCCCTCCTGACTTAACCGTTCTAATATGCAATGTGCACATGAAATATGCAAGATGCAATGCATGATGTCATGTCGTGTCAAAATCATCATTTTGTCCCATAAAGCAACGTATCAGAAAACAGAGTGTCAGATCAATTAACTCCGGATCTGAACGGGTCCGAAACACATCATCAGGCTGATCAACCCCGGGCCTGGATCGGGTCCAGAACATATCATCAGGCCGATTAACCCCGGGTATGGATCGTGTCCAGAACATATCGTCGGACCAATTAACCCCGGGTCCGGAACGGGTCCAGAACTTATCATGTCATCAGACCTATTAACCTCGGTTCTGGAATCGGGTTATGAGCATGCTTAGCCGGCAAGGAAGTCATAAAACATTTCTTTTGAAAATCATGGGACCATAAACAACTTACGTGCATAACGAAAACTTGCTTGCTTGAAAAGAGCTTACTTGCATACAGAAAACTTAGAAAATCAGATTCAGGATGCACATGATCATGCATGATACATGGGATGAAATGCAATGCAAGTCATGGCATAAATCATCTTAAATTCCTTAGAACATGACATAGACATAATTCCCATGAGCTGGAAATTTTCCAGAATTTATGTTTTGTTCATGGGGTCTCCAATATAACCAATCAGGCCTACTTTCATAATTTCTTTCCTTACACATGCATAATATGGTCCTATCTTCATGCCATAAAATTTTCGTAACGTTTCAAGGCGAGTAAGACCATTAAATCATTAAGTCACTAAAAAGTGTACTGCTGAATCCAGAAGTACAATACCATTCTTTTTCTTAATTTCCAAAACCATAAAATCTTAATTAATTTGGGCCAACACCTGGAAAACATAGTAAACACATCAAGGAGTAATATGCATGGGCCCAAACAGTTCATACATCCAACTTCAATTCAGTAGTTACCCATCAAAACAATAATTCCAAGTTGATTAATTTACATGGATCTTCTCATGTATGTCCTAAGTAATTATCATATAAATTTCAAAACATTTCAATAACTTTAAAGGGGTCATTTAATTATTTTCCCAAAATTGGTTGGGTGCTGATTATGGAGTGACCAGTTTTACTAAACATTTTATTGTGGCAAAACCATAAGTCCTTTTGCCGAAATTCCAACTCACAGACTTAACAAACATACAAGGCTAGAATTCTACCAAAACTCAGCTCATTTTCACGTTCCTATGGTCCATTTCCAGGTCACAAAACACACCACATAAAATTGTCCTGCTCCAGTAGTTTTGTCTTTTGGTCACTTTTTCATGTCAAGTGTTTACCAACTAACCTTATTCTTATAAAATAACTTATTAGACACTAAATACACCCCTTTAACATGAATATTCCATATTTCATAACTTTTATTAAGTCACATATGTATCACCCCACAACAGTTTGCAACTTGCACATAGCACTCATCACTTTGGCTCATTTTGCACTTTATAGAGTCCACCCTTAGTACAACT
This sequence comes from Eustoma russellianum, assembly GCA_036186865.1. Lineage (NCBI taxonomy): Eukaryota > Viridiplantae > Streptophyta > Magnoliopsida > Gentianales > Gentianaceae > Eustoma > Eustoma russellianum. The sequence continues at coordinate 26,619,016 of AP025068.1, forward strand.
AATTCATGCATCACTTAGCTTCCCTAAACAGCCCATTCTCTTGTGTCCAAACGGACTCATGTCACATTTCAAATTTGGTAGAATATACTCATGTAACAAATCATTCAAGCATGCCAAAACAACTTTGCAAATTACATATTGCACACACGCCATTTCATACTTCTCATGCTTAACACAAAATCTATTCTTTGCCAAGAATCAATTTCCTAATCCATACATCATCCTAAAACAGCCCTCATATCATGTTGCATGTAGGCAAAGAACTCATCTTTAGAAGAATTATTCACATGCAAGTCACTTTTCTTAATGAACCACTAAGATCTCTTGCTTAACACTTAGTATCTTCAATTAAAATTCATACCTAAAAAATAACTAATCATTCAAGTCATTAAATCTTTAAATAAATCATGAAAGTCTAAAGTATACTTGCCTCTTCAAGCTAGAACCTTCTTTTAGCTTGGATCTTGGATGAAATGGGTTGAAGTTGCCTCCACTACTCTCATGAAGCATACAGTTTTGAGGGAGGAAAAAGGGAAAATGTTAGCTACCATTTTAAATGAAAAATAGAGCTAAGTTGATGCTAGATTTACTTACCAAAATGAGGCTTTGAATGAAGTTTGAAAGGAATTCAAACCATCAAGAGGCTAGCACCACTTAGAAGCTTGAAAAATTTGTACCTAGTGACCAAGGAGGTCACAGGTTTGGGTAGGAAAAAGGAAACCATGTGAGCTTCATTCTTTGAAATAAGGAAATTCACTTAAGAGCTTGATATGTGACTTACCTAGATGATTCTTTGAACTTGAAAGTGGAAGTAGTCTTGAATCTCCTAGTATTCAAGGGCCGTATAGTAGGAGGTTGAAGGTGATGAAAATAGTCTAAGTATTCTTGCTTGTGAACTTCTTGATGGCGTACAAGGTAGAGATGGATGGAGGAAGCTTCTAGCTATTATAAAGAAAGTTTAATGGTGTAAGGGAGAGGGGAGGCCGGCGCATGGGGGGAAGGAGGGAGACAAGGGTTTGTGAAAAATGAGAAAAGTAGCATTGATCTCGTGAACGAGTAGCTTTTGCCTCCCATGCTTGCTTTCCTTTTTACTATTTTATTATTTATGTCTTACATGCTTGCTTTCTTTTATTATTTAGTTATAATTTAATTAAATATTTTAAATATTAGGAATAGACTAGAAAAGTGGAGAGTTCTACAGACTCCCTTGGGTTGGCTGAATTCTTGGATCCTTAGGGAGGGCATTTTTGTCATTTCACATTTTTCATAACACATACTTATATACCATTTATGTTAGTCTTCTTATAAAAAGGAAAATATTCTAAGGTCCCTCAATGTCTTGTGGCCGAAATCCCTAAGTTTTGGAGGGGCAAAATGGTCATTTCACATACTTTATGACATCCACTTGTATAATTATATAGTATTTATCTTAATTAAATTTAAGTAAAGAAGCACTAATATAACTTAATGAAATGCACTTGGAAAATTAATATTTCATTACGCCACTTCATCATAGTTTCAAGTACAACACGGTTGGGGTACCACATCCTCCTCCCTTATCATAAGTTTTGTCCTCGAAACTTAAGAGAACTAGTCAAAAAAGTGTGGGTATCGATTCCTCATATCTTCTTCAGTTTCCCAAGTGGCTTCTTCTCCCGCATGGTGTTGCCACTGAACTTTCAACATCCGTATAGATCGCTTCCTCAACTTCTTCTCTTTCCAATCAATGATCCTTAGGGCCTTCTCTATATAGGATGCATCTTCTTCAATCCTCAGCTGCTAATCCTCAAGGATGTGAATTGGATCATAAACATACCGGCGAAGTTGGGAGGCATGGAGCACATCATGTAACTAGGACAGTCATGGGGGCAACGCCAAGCGATATGCAACTTCACCAACTCTTTCTAAGATTTCATACGGTCCAATGAATCTTGGGCTCAACTTCCTTTTTATACCAAATCTCTTGATCCCTTTAGATGGAGAGACCTTTAAGAAAACTTTTTCCCCTTCTTGAAACTCCAAGGGTCTCCATCTTTCATCAGCCCATATCTTACTTCTATCTTGTGCCACCTTCAATCTTTGCCGAACAATCTTTACTTTCTCTCGAGTTTGCTCTACAAGGTCAGGTCCCCCATATATCTTGTCTCCAATTTCATCCCAATAGAGTGGGGACCGACATTTTCTCCCATACAAAGCTTTATAGGGTGCCATCCCGATAGATCTGTGGAAACTGTTATTGTAAAAGAACTCAACTTGCTTAAGACACTTATCCCAGCTTCCTCCAAAATCAAGAATGCAAGCACGAAGCATGTCTTCAAGTGTTTGAATTGTCCTTTCTGATTGGCCATCAGTCTGAGGATGAAAGGCAGAACTCATCCTGATCTCAGTGCCCATTGCCCTTTGAAAGGATGTCCGAAATCTAGAGGTAAAATGAGGATCACGATCACAAATGATACTTATGGGAACACCATGCAAGCAGACAATCTGGTCAACGTACATAGAGGCTAACTTCTCCATAGATGCCTTAATCGACATAGCTATAAAGTGAGCAGACTTGGTCAGACGGTCCACGACGACCGAGCACTTCATCCACAGAGTCAACTTCTTCAAGGACAAATTCTTCCATGTGTCGCTGAAGAGGTGGTAGACGTGGGTGACTTGCCTTTCGACTCAACGCATCAGCAACTTTATTGGATTTCCCATGGTGGTACTGAATTGAGAGATTATAGTCTTTAATCAACTCGATCCATCTGCGTTGCCGCATATTCAGTTTCTTTTTTGTAAAAAGATACTTTAAGCTTTTGTGATCCGTAAAGATCTCACATTTTTCACCATACAAGTAATGCCTCCATATCTTTAATGCGAAAACCACTGTGGCAAGCTCAAGATCATGAATGGGGTAGTTTTGCTCGAATGGCTTCAATTGGCGGGATGCATAAGCTATCACTCTATCTTTCTGCATAAGGACACATCCAAGACCATTCTTTGAAGCATCACTGTACACCACATATTTCTCGCCAGGAGTGGGCTGAGCCAAGATAGGGGCGGATGCCAACTTTGCTTTTAACTCCGAGAAGCTCCTTTCACAATCGGCATTCCACTCAAACTTGGTTTTCTTTTGTGTCAATCTGGTGAGGGGGACAGCTATCCTCGAGAATCCTTCAACAAACTTCCAATAATATCCTGCCAATCCAAGGAAGCTTCTTACCTCTGTAACATTAGTTGCCCTGGGCCATTCTGTAATGGCCTCGATTTTCTTGGGATCTACTGAAATCCCATCTTCTGATATAACATAGCCAAGGAAGGACACACTATGCAGCCAAAACTCGCATTTGCTAATTTTCGCGTACAAACGTCTTTCTCTTAAGATATTCAGAACTGTCCTCAAATGGGCTGCATGAGTTTCCTCATCTGGTGAATAGATTAAGATATTGTCTATGAAGACCACTACGAACTTGTCCAACTGATCCTGAAAGACTCGATTTATGAGATCCATAAAGGCGGCAGGAGCGTTGGTCAAACCAAAGGGCATGACCAAAAATTTGTAGTGTCCATAGCGTGTTCTGAAAGCAGTTTAGGAACGTCTTCAGCCTTAATCTTCAATTGGAAATATCCAGATCGCAGGTCTATCTTACTGAAAACTCGAGATCCCTGCATTAAGATTCTTTAAATAGGGTTTTGGAAAATTTAAACCTTAATTGAACTAAAACTTGTTAGTTACGTACCCTGAGTTGATGAAATAAATCGTCGATCCGGGGCTATGGGTACTTATTCTTTATGGTGATTTTGTTAATTTCCCGGTAATCGATGCATAAACGCATACTTCCATCTTTCTTCTTCACGAATAACACAGGAGCACCCCAAGGTGAAACGCTGGGGCGGATGAGCTTCTTCTCTAACAGCTCGTGTAACTGCTCTTTTAGCTCTTTCAGTTCTGCAGGTGCCATCCGATATGGGGCCTTTGATATGGGTTTAGCTCCTGAAACAAGGTTTATTTCAAAGGCAATTTTGCGGTCGGGAGGTAACCCGGGTAATTCGTCTGGAAAAACATCAGGGTATTCATTAACAACCGGAACTTGAGCAAGGGTGGGACTCACTTGCTCAGCACTAAGGATATAAACAAAGAATCCTTCATGGCCCTTCTTCAATGCTCAACTGGCATGAGCCGCATTAACATAGACCTTCTTGGATGGTTTCTTTAACTTGACTCCTCCTTGGAATGATACTTCATCTCCAGTGGGATCCTTGACTATAACTTGCCTACTCCGACAATCAATGTGAGCATGGTTCTTTGAGAGCAAATCCATTCCAAGAATCACATCAAAATCATTCATGGATATGGGGATTAAATCGGCTTCAAACCGCTGATCATCGAACTCGAACGCGCAATTTCTGAAGATATGATGAGAGACAAGCACCTGATCGCCGGCTGCTTGTACTCTATAGGGTGATTCTAATCGAACTGAGTTACGATCAATATTCTTAGCAAACTTTCTGGAGATAAATGAGTGGCTGGCGCCACTGTCGAACAATACATTCGCAAGTATGCTACATACTAAGATAGTTCCTGAATCATGTATATTTAACTAAGCAACAGTATAGGTATGCATAAGCAAAACATATTTAAGGCATAAAACTTTAAATCTTACCAGTTACTACATCTGCCGCCTCCTCAACATCTGCATCTGTCATGACGTGCACCCTTGCATTTGAATGTGGTCGTTGGTTCTTTGGCTGTTGCTGCGCTCCTCTGTCTAGGCAATTCCTAATCAGGTGACTATCCTTGCCGCATCCAAAACATTGTCCAGTCTTCCATCGACACTCACCCATATGTCTCTTCTGGCACTGAGGGCACACTGGTATAGCTGGCTGCTGGGGTGGAGTTTGATTCTTTTGCTGATTATTTTGATGCTGCTGTCGGCGCTGATTCTGGCCCTGTGATCTCCCTTGACGAACAGATCCTCTGTAATTTTTCTTGGCTACCTTTCTGAATTTCTCCTTTCCAGACACTTGTCTCTCCCTTTTTTGTCCCACATCGTCTCGACGGATAATATCTCTCTCAATCCTATAACAGGCGTCTAGAAGAGCTCCAAAATTGGCAGGGTTTTCATTCACCAACCATGTTCTGATTCTCGAATTCAACCCTCTTTCAAATTTCAGCGTTTTCGTCTCTTCATCATTCATAGTGGTAGGCTGAAATCTCCCCAATGCAATGAACTTATTAGCATACTCTGATACCGTCATACCGGGCTCTTGCTTCAGTGATTCAAATTCATGCCTCTTTTGTAACTTCACTGACGGAGGAATGTAGAATTTATGGAACTCCTGCAGAAACCTTTCCCAGGCAATTGGTCTTGGCAAGGGGTGTAAGTTAGTCTTCCACCATCGATTGGATTTACTTAACAGGAAGGGTCTTATGGCCTCATCAGGGGCTTGAATTAGCTCGAAACAATTCTCAACCTCATCCAACCACTTCTCCGCTATGTCCGGATCTGGCTTTCCCTCAAACAATGGTACATTAGCCCTCTTCAACTTCTCGAAATAATATTGAGCATCTCTCACATGTTCACGTGGGTGGGGTGGAGTATTCTGATGGATTAGGCCTTGACCTATCCGCGTGACCACTTGGCAAAACGCCTGAAAGGCATTAACGTCAGGAATAACCAGAGGAATAGGTGCCTGCGGTGGTGGAGGTAGATTATTCTAAACAAGATGATTCTGGTCCTGCAGTGGTGGCAGCGGGGCCAGAACCGGTGGAGGAGGAACGGGGCCTTGTGGCTGAGGAGGAACGGGCTCCTGGGCAGCTGGTCGATCCCTAGGAGGTTTGCCACGAGGTCGCACCATCGGCACTACGGAGTGTTAAAATTTACACAAATGTTGGGATAAAACCAAATTATTTTGGCTAAAGGTCATAATTCTCAAAAATTTTAAATGAGGGAGAGAAAAGACACATCCGTATTTAACCAAATTATTTTGGCTAGAGATCCGGATTTTATAATTCAGGATTAATTAGTAAATTACATCCTAAACCAGGTCTAAGTTGTAATAGTCTAAGGCCATCACTCTTCTAAGATCATGACTTAGGTCTAAGATCAATCTTAGATTCTAAGATCATAACTTAGTTCTATGTTCTGCCCGAAATCTAGAGCCTGGGCTCTGATACCACCTGTAGCGCCCCGCACCAGGACCTCGTCCGAATACGGTGCACCCGCCGTACTTCACTATGGAGAGTACAAAGTGTCATGCATAACGTGCGAGAATCCATAACTTATGTCATGGACTCTCATGTTAACATTTAACATGGTAGTAAAATTTGGGCAGAATTAAAACTTTAAAATAAACATGCAATCCGAAAATATTAAATCCCCAAAACAGTAGTCTAGTAAAACAAGATAAACCGAAATCCCAAAGGTTCCACCATAGTTCATAGTACAAACATCATATCAGCACAAAAGTCCTTAAGCATGGTCTCCTCCTGACTCCTTGACTACGGGTACGGCACTCTCGGCTCATCCTCGATCCACTCAACCTTAACATTATCTGCCTCTGGGGAAAAATAAAGGTATGAGCGATAAAACTCACCCAACAAACATACAATAAACTACCATGAAATAAATAAAGAATCATAAAATGAATGGAGAAACCCCAAAAACCTCAAATGTTAATTCATACCTGGCCTTTAATCCTTGATCTGCATGAAGATATAGCCTAATCAAAATTTAAGTAATACCATACTGACAATATCATATTCCCTCCTAACTTAACCGTTCTAATATGCAAAGTGCACATGAAATATGCAATATGCAATGCATGATGTCATGTCGTGTCAATATCATCATTTGGTCCCATCAGAAAACAGAGTGTCAGATCAATTAACTCTGGATCTGAACGGGTCCAGAACACATCATCAGGCCGATTAACCCTAGGCCTGGATTGAGTCCAGAACATATCATCAAGCCGATTAACCCCGGGCCTGGATCGGGTCCAGAACATATCGTCGGACCAATTAACCTCGGGTCCAGAACGGGTCCAGAACTTATCATGTCATCAGACCTATTAACCCCGGCTCTGGAATTGGGTTATGAGCATGCTTAGCTGGCAAGGAAGTCATAAAACATTTCTTTTGAAAATCATGGGACCATAAACAACTTACGTGCATAACGAAAACTTGCTTGCTTGAAAAGAGCTTACTTGCATACAAAAAACTTAGAAAATCATATTCATGATGCACATGATCATGCGCGATAAATGGGATGAAATGCAATGCAAGTCATGGCATAAATCATCTTAAAATTACTTAGAACATGACATAGACATAATTCCCATGAGCTGGAAATTTTCCAGAATTTATGTTTTGTTCATGGGGTCTCCAATATAACCAATCAGGCCTACTTTAATAATTTCTTTCCTTACACATGCATAATAGGGTCCTATCTTCATGTCATAAAATTTTCGTAACGTTTCAAGGTGAGTAAGACCCTTAAATAATTCAGTCACTAAAAACTGTACTGCTGGACCGTCTTTTTCTTAATTTCCAAAACCATAAAATCTTAATTAATTTGGGCCAACACCTGAAAAACATAGTAAACACATCAAGGAGTAATATTCCTGGGCCCAAACAGTTCATACATGTCCAAATCTACAAGACTAAGGCCTCCTAACTTATTCCATAATTCTTTCTTGTTTTCAAGATTTGTAACGCCAATTTCAATTCAGTAGTTACCCATCAAAACAATAATTCCAAGTTGATTAATTTACATGGACCTTCTCATCTATGTCCTAAGTAATTACCATAAAAATTCCAAAACAATTCAATAACTTTAAAGGGGTCATTTAATTATTTTCCCAAAATTGGTCGCGTGCTGATTCTGCAGTGACCAATTTTACTAAAAATTTTATTGTGGCAAAACCATAAGTCCTTTTGCCAAAATTCTAGCCCACAGACTTAATAAACATACAAGGCTAGCATCCTACCAAAAATAAGCTCATTTTCACGTTCCTAAGGTCCATTTCTAGGTCACACAACACGCCACATAAAATTGTCCTGCTCCAGTAGTTTTGTCTTTTGGTCACTTTTTCATGTCAAGTGCTTACCAAACTAACCTTATTCTTATAAAATAACTTATTAGCCACTAAATACACCCCTTTAACATGAATATTCCAGATTTCATAACTTTTATTAAGTCACGCATGTATCACCCCACAACAGTTGCAACTTGCACATAGCACTCATCACTTTGGCTCATTTTGCACTTTATAGAGTCCACCCTTAGTACAACTAATTCATGCATCACTTAGCTTCCCTAAACAGCCCGTTTTCTTGGGCCGTGCCCCGCACCCTGGCCTAGCCGAATACGGTGCGCCCCCCGTACTTCACTACAGAGAGTACCAGGCGTCAATCCATATGTCTTAGTCCACAACAAAATATTTGGACCTTCACGCTTACACATCAACAAGTAAGCGAAACCGAGGTAGAATAAAAACTTTTAAAATAAAAGCATCTAAACATCCATCAGAAATTTTACAAACATGTTCACAAATGCGGAAATCCGAAAGTCAATGTTTTCAACACAAGTTCATAATTAGTTCATCAATTATGACCATCATGGCAAAAACGCTTAAGTCGTCCTTCTCTCGCTCTTCTACGGATAGGGAACCCTAGGCTCATCCTCGATCCACTCGACCCTATTTCCTGTGGGTTCTGGGAGGAAAAATAAGGGGTGAGTAACAACGTCACCAGCAAGTAAACCATAAATAATCATGAATTAAATGCAAAGTACATACAAGAACCAAACCCTAAAAATTCTGGTTTAGTAACATACCTGACCTTCCATCCAATATCCGTAAGTAACCAGCTCATAACTTATTAAAAATCATAACTTAGGAGCTATCAAGTCATGACATCTTAGCCTAAGTAACAATGTACCAAATACTCCACGAACCATTAAATGCAACAGGCATGAGTATGCACATGCGATGCATCATGATCAAATGAGGATAAGTTCTGTCTTTCTTTCTTTCAAAACATCGTCGTCAATAAAAACAAGAGAGTGTTCAGATCTATTCTATCCGATCTGAGGCGGTCATGTTCTTCCCTTTGGATCTATTATTTCTGGATCCGAAAACGGTCACATCATCAATCATAATCATCAGGTCTATTCTCTCCGGGCATGTACGGTCATAATCAGGTCTATTGTCTCCAGGCCTGTACTGTCATAATCATCATAATCAATTCTATTCTCTCCGGTTCTGAACGGTCATAACCATCAGATTAATTAACCCCAGATCTGGAACGGGTCATGCTGGCCAGAAATATACGGTACCGATGGAAAGCGTTCTTTTCAAAACAGAATCTTTTCTTTAAAAACGCTTTTTCATCATTCTTTGTCATAAAATCAGTTTCATAAATCATGTAAGTGATGATGATGCAATGTATGACATGCACTATGTAATTCGTGGCAATATGTATCACATTCATACAAATATGATCTTATTCTTTAGGCTGGAAAATTTCCAGAATTATCGTTCCTTTTTCTCGGCCTCAAAACCTCATCTTTTAGGCCCATTATCATGATTTCTTGACATACGTACGCATAAAGGTTTCTTTTATACTTGCCATAAAAATTTCATAATGTTTCGAGATGTAAGACCCTTAAGCTATTAAATTACTAAACAGGGTACTGCTGAATTCAGCCGCGTAGTACCTCTCTTTTACCTTTCTTTCAAGCCCAATAAGTCTTATTTAATTTGGCCAAAACCTGGAAAATACTGCAAACATACCAACAAATAATGTTCATAAGCCTAAGCTGTTCAAACGAGTCTAAACCGCAAGGACGGAGTCTCCCACTAGTTCCGCTATTCGGCCCAATTTTCCAGTTTTGTAACGTTAACTTACGTTCAGTAGTTAACCTTTAAAATACTAATTCCAAACTGATTAATTTACATGGACACGCTCATCTATGTCCTAAGTAATTACCATAAACATTCCAAAGCAATATAGTAACTTCAAAGGGGTCATTTATTCGTTTTTCCAAAAATGGTTTCATGTTGGTCCTAGGGTGGCCAGTTTTACTACGAATCTTATTGTGATCAAACCGTAAGTTCTTTTTCAAAAATTCTAACTCCCAGACTTAGTAAACACATAGGGATAACATCCTACCAAAAATCAGCCTATTGGCATATTTCTAAGGTCCATTTTCGGTTCCATCAATACGTCACTTAAATTCTGTCTAGTCCAGTAATTCCAGCTTGACCAGTTTTACCAAAAATTCCATTAAGGACAAACGATAACTTCTTTTACCAAAATTCCAACTCTCATATTTACTATACACATAGGGCTAGTTTCATGCAAAAAATTGGCTTAATTGAATACTTCTAAGATCCCTTTTCAGGTCATACAAAACGTCACATTATTCTGCCCTGTTCCAGTAATTTCCATTTTTGTCACTTTTCCTTACTAAAAATGTTCCAACTTGAGTTATTCTTCGTGAATGGCTTACTAATAATCAAATACACTTTTTAGCATAAGCTTTGCAGGTTCTAATACATTCTAAAGGTCATCTACAAATCGCTTCAAAAACAGTTTTGAAGGTTGCACATAGCACACCTTGATCTTGCACATTTTGTTCATACTAAAATCTATTCTTGGCACATCTAGTGTGTATGTACCATACCCCTAAAACAGCCCGTTACACACACATGCAAGGGCTTAAATTTCATTTTCATCATGAACATATTACACCAAAGTCATAAAACATACAACTTATATGTCTCCTTTCTCCACAAGTCACAATCTTTAACAAGAACTATACTTATCCCACACATTCCATCCAACCCCCCCTTATATAATAAAGAAGAGATCTTTGCCACATTCATCTTAGACAAGCATCATATTCATACTCAAAAAGGGCAAAGAATCCACCTTTGAAGGAATCTCATACATGCAAGCCACTTTTCTTAAGAATCCTAAAGTTTCATGCTTCAAATTTAACATTTTCCATCTAAGAGTAAAACTTAGTAACATCTAGACATTCAAGCATATACTTTCACAACAAGTCATAAATATTTATAGTGTACTTGCCTCTTCAAGCTTAACCTTTTCTTATCTTGGAAAATAAAGTGAAGTCTCCATCCTCTTCAACATATGAACCCCGCGGTTTTGGAGGAGGAAAAAGAACAATAGTGAGCCATTATCTTAAGTGAAAGATAAACTAAATATAGGCTAGATTGGCCTCCCAAGATAAAGTTTGAATGGTTTTCAAACCTCTTAAGGGACTAGTACCACTTAAGAGCTTGAAAGCTTGAACCTAGCAACCATGGGGGTCACGGTTTTTGAGCAAGAAAAAGGTAGAAATGTGAGCTTCACTCCATGTAAGATACAAAATTCTCTTAAGGAATTTAGAGTGTACTTACCTAGACCAAGTTTGAACTTGGATGAATCTTACACCTTCTTGGTTCCACTTGGCCGTGTGCCTTGGGAAGAAGAGAGGAAAAAATCTCTTGCTCTTTGTGAATTCTTGAGGGTTGAGAGTAAGAGGGTTCTAGAGTTTCTTGGAGAGAAAATGTTCTTCACTAGGCTAAGTAGTTAGCCGTGGGTAAGCAAGAGGGAAGAAGGGGTTACCTTGGCTTGGTTAGACTAATTAGAGTTAATTAACTTAACTTACTTTAGCTAACCAAGGTTACTTTAATGCTAACTTGGGTTACTTTATCCAACTAGAGTTACTTTAAGGCTAACTTGGGTTACTTTAACCTTGTGGTAACATAAAGTAACCATGGTAAGATTTGAAGGGCTTCTTGGGTTATCCATAGGGGGAAATCCGGCGGTAATGGCATTAGTAGCCATTACCATGCTTAAATCACTTCTCAGGTGTGTTTAATGAAAAGCTATTTGGGTAGTTGCCCCCTTTTTATTAATTATTTCCCCTTTTTCTTGATTTTAAATGAAATTAGGGAAATCTTGAATCCTTTTGGGCTAAAGGGCCGAATATTAGTGAGGGTTGGGGAAAATTTCCCCACAACTTAAAACTCCTTAATTTCTATTTGGGCTTGTCTTAAAAAGGCACTTAAGATTAACCACCTTATAATTTCTAAAACCCTTTAAGACCCCAACCTTGTGGCCGAAATCTCTTAAGCCCCTTGGGGTGAATTGGCCATGATCCATAACTCATGCTTGAATAATCATAATATTTGCTTTATCAAAATATAATAAAAGAAGCAATAATAAAACTTAGTAAAATGTACTTGAAGGATGCCACTCTCTTTAATTCACTTATACAAGTCTCAAGTACCATATGATTTTCCCTTGGGTACAACATCCTCCCCCCCCCTTATTACAAACTTAAAAGCATTAATCAAAAAGGTGAGGATACAAATTCTTCATGCTTTCTTTCATCTCCCAAGTAGCTTCATCAATCGAATGGTTTGCACCTTAACCATAGGTATGGATCGTTTTCTCAATGTCTTTTCCTTACAATCAACAATCTTTTCCGGTTCTTCTATGTAGGTCACGTCTGCCTCAACTTTCAGGGGTTGCTCCTCTATAATATGGCTAGGCTCGTGCACATACCAACGAAGTTGTGATACGTGAAATACATCATGCAATTGAGATAGCGACGGCGGTAGTGCTAGCCGGTAAGCGACTTCTCCAATTCTTTCAAGAATCTCATATGGTCCAATAAACCTGGGACTTAACTTCCCTTTGATACCAAACCTCTTAACTCCTTTTGATGGAGACACTTTCAAGAATACCTTTTCTCCTACTTGAAATTCCAATGGCTGCCGCTTCTCATCTGCCCAAACATTGCTTCTATCTTGGGCCGCTTGCAACCTTTGCTTTATGATCACTATTTTCTCTTGAGTCTGCTCCACTAGATCAGGTCCTGTGAAAACCTTATCTCCGATTCCGTCCTAGTAAAGTGGAGAACGGCACTTTCTTCCGTATAGCGCTTCATACGGAGCCATCCCAACAGATCGATGGTAACTATGGTTATAAGAAAATTCTATTAGTTTGAGACTCTTGTCCCAACTCCCCCAAAGTCGAGTATATAAGCTCGCAACATGTCTTACAGTGGTTGGATGGTCCTTTTCGATTGACCATCCATTTTGGGGTGAAATGCAGAGCTCATTCATATCTCAGTGCCCATTGCTTTTTGAAAAGCGGACCAAAATCGAGAAGTGAATTGAGGATCGCGGTCACTTACAATACTCATGGGAACTCCATGCACGCACATAATTTGATCTATATACATAGTAGCTAGCTTCTCCATAGGTGCCTTGATTGTCATAGCCATGAAGTGAGCAGTTTTTGTTAGACGATCAATGACTACCCAAATGACATCATGTCCATTCTTGGTCCTTGGTAAATCAGTCACGAAATACATAGTAATGTGATCCCACTTCCCCTCGGGGACTTCAAGAGGTTGTCGTAATCCAGTAGGTCTCTGGTGTTCCGCTTTCACCTTCTGGCAAACAAGGCATTTCTCTACTAACTCCGCAATTTGCCTCTTCATGCCAGAATCTTTGCTTTAAATCTTGGTACATTTTGTTGGCTCCAGGATGGATAGACAAATGTGTATTATGAGGTTCACGAAGGATTTTGTTCCTTACATCATCGTCATTAGGTACGCACAGTCTTCCTCGAAACCACAAACTATTATAATTCCTGATCTTAAAATCCTCAGATGGTTTTGTTTTCAATCTGTCTTTTGTTTTCTTTAAAGTTTCATCCTCCTCTTGACCCTCCTTAATCTTGTCAATTAGCGAGGGAATCAATACCAACTTTGCGAGCATACCCTCAATGGAATCAACCTCCAAGATCAAATTCTTCCATATCACGCTGCAGAGGTGGTTGACGCAGATGGCTTGTCTTTCTACTCAGAGCGTCGCTACTTTATTGGCTTTTCCCGGATGATATTGGATAGAAAAGTCGTAGTCCTTCATCAGCTCTAGCCATCTGCATTGACGCATATTTAATTCTTTTTGGGTGGAGGTACTTAAGGCTCTTGTGATCTGTGAAGATTTCGCACCTCTCACCGTACAAATAATGTCTCCATATCTTTAGGGCAAAGACTACGGCTACTAATTCAAGATCGTGTACCAGGTAATTTTGTTCAAATGGTTTTAGCTGTCTAGATGCATACGCAATCACTCGATCCTTCTGTATTAGTACACATCCAAGTCCATTCTTAGAGGCATCACTATACACCACAAAATATTCACCCGGAATAGGTTGTGCCAAAATCGGGGCAGAAGTTAGCTTCTCCTTTAATTCAGTAAAACTCCTTTCACAATCTGGGGTCCACTCGAACTTGGTCTTTTTTTGTGTCAAACGGGTGAGAGGCATGGCGATTAGACAAAACCCCTCAACAAACTTACGATAGTAGCCGGCGAGACCGAGAAAACTCTGTACTTCTGTAACGTTGGTCGGCCTTGGCCACTCTGTGATTGCCTCAATTTTCTTGGGGTCTACAGGTATACCATCCTTAGATATCACGTGTCCCAAAAATGCCACACTGCATAGCCATAATTCGCATTTACTAAATTTGGCATACAGTTGTTTCCCCCATAGGATGTCGAGGACAGTCCTTAAATGGGTCACGTGGGTCTCTTCATCAGGTGCGTAGACCAAGATATCGTCAATGAAGAATACCACGAACTTGTCCAGTTGCTCATGAAATACGCGATTCATTAGATCCATAAATCCCGCGGGGGGCGTTGGTCAGTCCGAATGGCATTACAAGAAATTCGTAATGTCCATAACGTGTTCTGAATGCAGTTTTCGGGACATCCTTAGCTTTGATCTTCAATTGGAAGTATCCCGAGCAAAGATCAATCTTACTGAAAATCCGTGCCCCCCGAAGCTGATCGAATAGGTCGTCAATCCTAGGCAATGGGTATTTGTTCTTTATTGTGATCTTGTTGAGTTCTCTATAGTCAATGCATAAACGCATACTCCCATCCTTTTTCTTCACAAACAGTACGTGGGCACCCCAAGGCGAAACACTTGGGCAAATAAGTTTCTTCTCTAACAATTCACGTAACTGTTCCTTCAACTCTTTTAATTCCGCAGGTGCCATTCGATAGGGAGCCTTCGATATTGGCTCAGCTCCGGGAATTAGATTAATTTCAAAGGATATTTCTCGATCCGGAGGAAAACCCGGTAATTCCTCTGGAAAAATATCTGGATATTCTCGGACCACCGAGACTTGAGAAAGATCGGAGGGTGCTTGATCAACATTTATGGCATAAACGAGAAACTCTTCGTGTCCCTTCTTTAACGCCTTACTAGTACGGATCGCATTTACATAAACATTCTTGGGACACTTCCTTAATTTTGAACCTCCCTGAAAGTTTACTTCCTTACGAGTGGGGTCCTTAATAGTAACCCGCTTTTTACGGCAATTGATGTGGGTGAAATTCTTGGAGAGCCAATCCATCCCAAGTATCACATCAAAATCCGTCATGGGTATTGGAATTAAGTCGGCGTCAAACCGGTAATCATCGAACTCAAGTTCGCAATTTCTGAAAATGTTATGAGACACAAGCACCTGATCCCCAGCTCCTTGAACTCTATAGGGCGTGTCACTATGGGTTGGGGTGTGATCAATATTCTTTGCGAATTTCTTTGAGATAAATGAGTGGCTAGCGCCACTATAAAATAGTACATTGGCAGGCACAGAGCGTACTAAAATAGCTCCTGGATATGCGAGATTTACTAAGCAACAGCAGGGCAATAGTATTGACAAAAATCTAAGTATTGAATAAACTTTAAAATGTACCTGCCACCACATCATTGGCCTCTTCAGCAGCTGCGTCTATCATAGCATGGACTCTCGCATTTGTACGCTGACGCTGGTTCTTATGTGGTTGTTGCTGTGGGGCCCCTTTCTCTGGCAATCTTTAACCATATGTCCTACTTTTTCCACACCCAAAGTATGTGGTTCCCTTATCCGGACAGTTTTTGTGAATGTGGCCCACCTTGCCACATCCGAAGCACTTTCCTGCCTGAAAGTAGCACTCTCCAACGTGATGCTTATTGCAGTGAGAACAATTTGGAATAGCGGACTGCTGGCCCTGATTCTTTGACTGATTCTTTTGAGAACAGCGTTGAAACCGATTCTTTTCTTGTCGTCCTGGGCCTTTTGAGTTCTGCCTTGTGGCTTTGCAGGACCCTCCATTCCCTGATGTTTCTCTTCCTCTTTTCTACCCTATCTCGTTCCGGCGAATAATATCCCTCTCTATTCGGTAGCAAGCATCCAACAGTGCGCCAAAATTGGTTGGGATTGCATTGACCAACCAGGTCCAGATTCTAGGGTTTAACCCTCTCTCAAACTTCAACATTTTAGTCTCCTCATCGTTCATAGTAGATGGTTGAAATCTTCCCAGGGATATGAACTTGTTAGCATACTCTGCAACTGTCATTCCTTGCTCTTGTGCCTGTGATTCGAACTCGTGCCTCTTTTGCAATTTAACTTAAGGCGGTATGTAAAATTTGTTAAATTCTTGGAGAAATCTTTCCCATGGAATCGGCCTCGGCAGGGATTGCATATTGGCCTTCCACCACTGGTTGGCTTCCCCGAGTAGGAATGGCCTGACAGCCTAAGTCTTCACTTCCTCGGGTGCTCGAATCAACTCAAAACAATTCTCTACCTCGTCTAACCATTTTTCAGCGGTATCCAAGTCTGATTTTCCTTCGAATGGCGGAACATTAGCTCTTTTCAACTTTTCATAGTAGTATTGGGCATCCCTGACTGGCTCGTGAGGCTGAGGAGCATTCTGCTGTAGCATTACTTGGCCGATTTGGGTTATGGTCTGGCAGTAATTCTGGAAAGCATTAATATCTGGAATCATTTGTGGTAAAGGCCCCTGGGGTTGGGGAATATTCTGAGCCAGAGGCAGATTTTGATCTTGTGGTGGTGGTGGTGGAGGAACCTGAGCAGGTGGAGGAGCAATAGGCTCCTGCACCTCTGGTCTGGCTCTGGCAGGTCTGCCTCATGGTCGTGCCATCTGCACTATAAAGTGTCGGGGTTTTATTCAAGGTTGGAATGTCGTAATATGTGACAAAATTTAATTCATAATCAAATAGAAGATTAAATGGATAACTCAAGAAGATATAAAATTTCATTAGACTAGGATTTTTGTTATTAAGTCATGACTCTAATTTCCAGTCTAAGTCATCCTAGTCTAAGGTCAACCCTCATCTAAGATCATGACTTACATCTAAGATCAATCTTAGATTTCTAAAATCATAGCTTAATTCTATATTCTGCCCGGATCTAGAGCCTCAGCTCTGATACCACCTGTAACGCCCCACACCCCAGCCTAGCCGGATACGGTGCACCCGCCGTACTTCACTACGGAGAGTACCAGGCGTCAATCCATAACATGTCTTAGTCCACAACAAAATATGTGGACCTTCACGCTTACACATCAACAAGTAAGCGAAACCGAGGCAGAATAAAAACTTTTAAAATAAAAGCGTCTAAACATCCATCATAAGTTTTACAAACATGTTCACAAATGCGGAAATCGAAAGTCAATGTTTTCAACACAAGTTCATAATTAGTTCATCAATCATGACAATCATGGCAAAAACCCTTAAGTCGTCCTTCTCTCGCTCTTCTATGGATAGGGAATCCTAGGCTCATCCTCGATCCACTCGACCCTATTTCCTGCAGGTTCTGGGAGGAAAATAAGGGGTGAGTGACAACGTCACCAGCATGTAAACCATAAATAATCATGAATTAAATGGAAAGTACATACAAGAACCAAACCCCAAAAATTCTGGTTCAGTAACATACCTGACCTTCCATCCAATATCTGTAAGTAACCAGCTCATAGCTTATTAAAAATCATAACTTAGGAGCTGTCAAGTCATAACATCTTAGCCTAAGTAACAATGTACCAAATACTCGACGAACCATTAAATGCATTAGGCATGAGTATGCACATGCGATGCATCATGATCAAAATGAGGATAAGTTCTTTCTTTCAAAACATCATCGCTAATAAAAACAAGAGAGTGTTCAGATCTATTCTATCTTGATCTGAGGTGGTCATGTTCTTCCCTTCGGATCTATTATTTCCAGATCCGAAAACGGTCACATCATCAATCATAGTCATCAGGTCTATTCTCTCTGGGCTTGTACGGTCATAATCATCATAATTAGGTCTATTCTCTCCGGGCCTGTACAGTCATAATCATCATAATCAGGTCTATTCTCTTCGGGCCTGAACGGTCATAACCATCAGATCAATTAACCCCGGATCTGGAACGGGTCATGCTGGCCAGAAATATACGGTACTGATTGAAAGCGTTCTTTTCAAAACGGAATCTTTTCTTTAAAAACGCTTTTTCATCATTCTTTGTCATAAAATCAGTTTCATAAATCATGTAAGTGACGATGATGTAATGTATGACATGAACTATGCAATTCATGGCAATATGTATCACATTCATACAAATACGATCTTATTCTTTAGGCTGGAAAATTTCCAGAATTATCGTTCCATTTGCTCGGCCTCAAAACCTCATATTTTAGGCCCATTATCATGATTTCTTGACATACGTACTCATAAAGGTGTCTTTTCTACTTGCCATAGAAATTTCATAATGTTTCGAGACATGTAAGACCCTTAAGCTATTAAATTACTAAACAGGGTACTGCTGAATTCAGCCGCGCAGTACCTCTCTTTTACCTTTCTTTCAAGCCCAATAAGTCTTATTTAATTTGGGCAAAAACCTGGAAAATACTGCAAACATACCAACAAATAATGTTCATAAGCCCAAGCTGTTCAACCAAGTCTAAACCGCAAGGACGGAGTCTCCCACTAGTTCCGCTATTCGGCCCAATTTTCCAGTTTTGTAACGTTCTCTTACGTTCAGTAGTTAACCTTTAAAATACTAATTCCAAACTGACTAATTTACATGGACGCTCATCTATGTCCTAAGTAATTACCATAAACATTCCAAAGCAATATAGTAACTTTAAAGGGGTCATTTATTTGTTTTTCCAAAAACGGTTTCATGATGGTCCTGGGGTGGCCAGTTTTACTGTGAATCTTATTGTGATCAAACCGTAAGACCTTTTTCAAACATTCCAACTCCCAGACTTAGTAAACACATAGGGCTAGCATCCTACCAAAAATCATCCCATTGGCATATTTCTAAAGTCCATTTTCGGTTTCATCAATACGTCACTTAAATTCTGTTTAGTCCAGTAATTCCAGCTTGACCAGTTTTACCAAAATTCCATTAAGGACAAACCATAACTTCTTTTACCAAAATTCCAACTCTCATATTTACTATACACATAAGGCTAGTGTCATGCCCAAAATTAGCTTAATTAAATACTTCTAAGGTCCCTTTTCAGGTCATACAAAATGTCATATTATTCTGCCATGTTCCAGTAATTTTCATTTTTGTCACTTTTCCTTACTAAAAGTGTTCCAACTTGAGTTTTCTTCGTGAATGGCTTACTAATCATCAAATACACTTTTTAGCATAAGCTTTGCAGGTTCTAATACATTCTAAAGGTCATCTATAAATCTCTTCAAAAATAGTTTTGAAGGTTGCACATAGCACACCTTGATCTTGCACATTTTGTTCATAGTAAAATCTATTCTTGGCAAATCTAGTGTGTATGTACCATACCCCCAAAACTGAACGTTACACACACATGCAAGGGCTTAAATTTCATTTTCATCATGAACATATTACACCAAAGTCATAAAACATACAACTTATATGTCTCCTTTCCCCACAAGTCACAATCTTTAGCAAGAACAATATTTATCCCACACATTCCATCCAACCCCCCCTACATAATAAAGAAGAGAGCTTTGCCACATTCATCTTAGACAAGCATCATATTCATACTCAAAAAGGGCAAAGAATCCACCTTTGAAGGAATCTCATACATGCAAGCCACTTTTCTTAAGAATCCAAAAGTTTCATGCTTCAAATTTAACATTTTCCATCTAAGATTAAAAATTAGTAACATCTAGACATTCAAGCATATACTTTCACACACAAGTCATGAATATTTGTAGTGTACTTGCCTCTTCAAGCTTAACCTTTCCTTAGCTTGGAAAATGAAGTGAAGTCTCCCTCCTCTTCAACATATGAACCCCACGGTTTTGGAGGAGGAAAAAGAACAATAGTTAGCCATTATCCTAAGTGAAAGATATAATAAATAGAAGCTAGATTGGCTTACCAAGATGAAGCTTGAATGGTGTTCAAACCTCTTAAGGGACTAGTACCACTTAAGAGCTTGAAAGCTTGAACCTAGTGACCATGGGGGTCACGGTTTTTTAAGCAAGAAAAAGGTAGAAATGTGAGCTTCACTCCATGTAAGATACAAAATTCTCTTAAGGAATTTATAGTGTACTTGCCTAGACCAAGTTTGAACTTGGATGAATCTTACACCTTCTTGGTTCCACTTGGCCGTGTGCCTTGGGGAAGAAGAGAGGAAAAAATCTCTTGCTCTTTGTGAATTCTTGAGGGTTGAGAGTAAGAGGGTTCTAGAGCTTCTTGGAGAGAAAATGTTCTTCACTAGGCTAAGTGGTTAGCCGTGGGTAAGCAAGAGGGAAGAAGGGGTTACCTTTGCTTGGTTAGGCTAATTAGAGTTAATTAACTTAAGTTACTTTAGCTTACCAAGGTTTCTTTAATGCTAACTTAGGTTACTTTATCCAACTAGAGTTACGTTAAGGCTAACTTGGGTTACTTTAACCTTGTGGTTAACATAAAGTAACCATGGTAAGATTTGAAGGGCTTCTTGGGTGATCCATAGGGGGAAATCCGGCGGTAATGGCATTTAGTAGCCATTACCATGCTTAAATCACTTCTCAAGTGTGTTTAATGAAAAGCTATTTAGGTAGTTTCCCCCTTTTTATTAATTATTTCCCCGTTTTCTTTATTTAAAATGAAATTAGGGAAATCTTGAATCCTTTTAGGCTAAAGGGCTGAATATTAGTGAGGATTGGGGAAAATTTCCCCACAACTTAAAATTCCTTAATTGCTATTTGGGCTTGTCTTAAAAAGGCCCTTAAGATTAACCTCCTTATAATTTGAAAAACCCTTTAAGGCCCTTTTTAAACCTTGTGGCCGAAATCTCTTAAGCCCCTTGGGGTGAATTGGCCATGATCCATAACTCATGCTTGAGTAATCATAATATTTGCTTTATCAAAATATAATAAAAGAAGCAATAATAAAACTTAGTAAAATGTACTTGAAGGATGCCACTCTCATTAATTCACTTATACAAGTCTCAAGTACTATATGATTTTCCGTTGGCTACAATAAAAAAGGACTCATGTCACATTTCAAATTTGGTACAAATATACTCATGTAACAAATCATTCAAGCATGCCAAAACAACTTTGCAAATTACATATAGCACACACGCCATTTCATACTTCTCATGCTTAACACAAAATCTATTCTTTGCCAAGAATCAATTTGCTAATCCATACATCATCCTAAAACAGCCCTCATATCATGTTGCATGTAGGCAAAAAAACTCATCTTTTGAAGAATTATTCACATGCAAGTCACTTTTCTTAAGGAACCACTAAGATCTCTTTGCTTAACACTTAGTATCTTCAACTAAAATTCATACCTTAAAAATATCTAATCATTTAAGTCATTAACTCTTTAAATAAATCATGAAAGTCTAAAGTATACTTGCCTCTTCAAGCTAGAACCTTCTTTTAGCTTGGATCTTGGATGAAATGGGTTGAAGTTTCCTCCACTACTCCCATGAAGCATACGGTTTTGAGGGAGGAAAAAGGGGAAATGTTAGCTACCATTTTAAATGAAAAACAGAGCTAAGTTGATGCTAGATTTACTTACCAGAATGAGGCTTTGAATGAAGTTTGAAAGGAATTCAAACTATCAAGAGGCTAGCACCACTTAGAAGCTTGAAAAATTTGTACCTAGTGACCAAGGAGGTCACGGGTTTGGGTAGGAAAAAGGAAACCATGTGAGCTTCATTCTTTGAAATAGGGAAATTCACTTAAGAGCTTGGAATGTGACTTACCTAGATGATCCTTTGAACTTGAAAATGGAAGTAGTCTTGAATCTCCTAGTCTTCAAGGGTCGTATAGTAGGAGGTTGAAGGTGATGAAAATAGTCTAAGTATTCTTGCTTGTGAACTTCTTGAGGGTGTAAAAGGTATAGAGATGGATGGAGGAAGCTTCTAGCTATTATAAAGAAGGTTTAAGGGTGTAAGGGAGAGGGGAGTTATATTATTTAATTTCCTGTATATGATTTTAGGTTTGCTTTTATGAAGACCATTTAGGTTGGTCTTCTTATAAAAAGGAAAATATTTTAAGGTCCCTCAATGTCTTGTGGCCGAAAATCCCTAAGTTTTGGAGGGACAAAATGGTCATTTCACATACTTTATGACATCCACTTGTATAATTATATAGTATCTATCTTAATTGAATTTAAGTAAAGAAGCACTAATATAACTTAATGAAATGCACTTGGAAAATTAATATTTCATTACGCCAATTCATCATAGTTTGAAGTATAGTACGGTTGGGGTACCACAGCTAAGACTCTTGCAAAAGAAAAAGAAAAGCTTAATTGATGACAAGAAATTGTTAGAATCTTCTAACACAAATCTTGTGTCTCAATTAAATGATTCGAAAGAAGAGTCGTCTTGCATCATAAATTCATTAAGGTTTGAAATTTCATCATTGACATCCGAGAACACTGAACTGAAAGCTGAGATTTCAAATTTGAAATCAAGAAACAAAGATCTAGAAAAGACGATAAAACAATTCAATAGACGTACTTGCATGTTGGATCGTCTCATTTCTTCGCAAAAGCATGAAACTGACAAAACCAGACTAGGGCATATTGAAAATAATCAGGTACAAAACAAATCTACAAATTTTGTTTTATCTTCATCTAAGCGACAACATGTACTTAAAAAGATCGTAAAGCCTAAGAAGGTGACAATACAATCTAGCGAGCCCCACGTTGCATCGCACTACTTCTTTTTCATCAAGTGGAAAGTATAATTGTGCGCCATATAGATATAAAAGAAAGCCATTGATCATACAAATGCATCTAGATCACGAAACAAACAGAAAGGCATATCAAAAACAAAGCTCATACTATGTGCATGATGGGATTCTCGGCCAAAGGCCAAACACATACCCACATAACGTCTATTATGTTGCGTCTTCATCTCTTTCCTCACCTTTCGAAATACCTAGAAAGGTCACCCAAATTTGGGTACCAAAAGGGACATTTGCAAAGGGTTGAATAAATAATCCTTAACAACGCACTTTTGATATTATTGCACAATACATTTGAAAAGCATGATTTTTGTTGTTATCTAATTGCTATTTTTTCTTACATGCACTTTTGATTTTATTTCCAAAATAAAAGGGGAGAGAGAGTGCATGATTGAAGGGGGAGCGAGAGTGATTGATTGCACAAATCAAAGGGGAGAGAATTCAAAATTCAAAATTTGAATTTGTGCACGATTAGAGGGGGAGCAGTTAAATTTAAATCATGAACTAAGGTTATTTTGTAAATCATCAAAAGGGGAAGATTGTTGAGAAAAAGAGTTTGAGTGATTCAAAAAAATGCATGATTTAAATAACGTGTGTTAAAGAAGTGCATGACACAATTTATTACTTGACATGTTTTTGCGACAAACTTGACTTATATACTTTATACATAATGTTGCCGTACTAACAAGCCATGAAGCTTTAAAGCTTACATCAAATGTCAAACATTTTTTGTGTTTGAACTATTTTCAGTGCCACCATTAATGAACTAAACTAGTTCATTAAGTGAAGTACTTAGTTAAATGAACTAAGTAGTTCATTAAATGGAGATATATTTGGAGAAGGCATGATGGCAACAAATTGAAAGAATGTCCTTCTATACTCATTCACACGTTTTTGGCATATATTATATATATATTCAGATTTTCTTTAAAAGGCACAATACACGTATATTCTGACGTACTACCGACACGTTACATTATTACAAACGTACGACAACGTCACACCACTATACTTACCTCATATTGATGACTATATTCAGGTCTTATGTCATATGATATAAGTCATGGTGATGACAAAATTATAACGACACATTACAAGGTTATAAACCAAAAATTGTCGTATCGGGTGACTACCGAAACTTCGCTAACGTGTCACGTACTTGCCATATATAGATGGCCAGCCCCTACACTTCAAGAATGGCCACAAATTTTATGGCTTACATGGTACACTCAGCCATAAAATTATTTCATGTTGGCACACACAAATCACCCCCAATTAAGGCCAAATTGTGGAGATTCCAAATTCAAATTTTTAAGCACATGTAGGCGCCACTTTAATCAGCCATTAGAGCTGGATATTAAAGTAAGTTTATGTATATTATGTGTGACATAATATATATAACACGTGCAAAAAGCTGGAATTTAATCGGAGAAAAATCCCGTAATCGACAAAAGTTGAAAATTCTGTTTTCTACAAACACAATACATGAAACGTTTTTGGCATGAAATGTAACATGTATCTAGACACTTTTTACATATTCAAGACATATTAAAGTGTTCTATAATATTCAAATTATGGCTGATTGGAATATACCATATACGTGTAATTATTGTGCAATATTTGACAAAAGTTGACAAAAGTGAAATTCAGCACATGTACAAGCCATATCACACACCACTTCAGCC